>JAOWBH010147064.1:0-12591 GCA_028566215.1 Silene coronaria | reverse complement strand
TTAAGAAGGTTATATCCGTCTTAAGAATAAAACGGGTCGAATATTACACCATTTGCCTAGATATGATAAGTTTTTTTGCTAATTCCTAGGAACTTCTTTTTTTTGTCTTAATCATGATATTGATCGGTCTTAAGGCTTAAGACGGCTTTATCGATTTTAAATGAGAATTTATACTCGGTAATGAACTATCACTATTTCGAACACAATAATATTTGTTTAAACTCTTTCGAGTTCACGAGGTAGAGTAAGTAATTTATTACTTTTATTTAACTTCTCTCAAACATAAATGAGGCATAAAAACGGATTAAAAGAGTATAATATTCTTAATTTCATCTCTAAAATACATTCAAAAATACGAAAAATAATTGGCTTAAGACACAACTATATGTCAAAAACAATAATAATCATTTCAAGATGAATAAATAATGATATATTTAGGCAAAATGAGTAATGAAATGAGGAAGAAAACGAAACTTAACTCTTCCAAAATAGTAAATATGCGGTAAAATGTAAGACATCTATGAAGTATTCATATAGTGAAAAATGAAAGTATTGCAAGGACAAAAGATAGTCTATGTTAGGCCTACTTTACCAACTAGGATTCAGTTGACTTTTTTCTTTTTACCTTATAGTTGATACTATAATTTACCATCAGAGATCAATATTATTTGGCAATTGGGTATACGCTTATGAATTGATGATGACAATGTTTATAAAAGCATACCCGTGCAATTTTATACGGGTTAAAACTAGTAAATAACTAACACAAAAATAAAAACTTTATAAATATCGCACATATTGCGCGAAATCTATACTAATTTACAATAGATGGATAGATGGATAACATTAACTCCAAAACCTCAATTGGTGCCAAAATCCTGCGTTGGTATAAAAAAACAAGTCACAAAAATTCAAAAACGCCCCAAATCTATACATGTAAAATTCTGTAAATCTGTAAACACCGAGAAGGTAAACTTAACGGTAAAAGAACCAGCTACAAGCATCAACAGTTCAACTACAAAGTAGAAACAACACCCAACCCGAATCCGAACCTAAATACGACACGGAACCGATACGATCCCGATCACGATGGATTTCTCCCCACGGCGAGGTCGCCGACCACCAACACCCAATCTCCCACCACCATCACCGTCAAAGACGGCAAAACCCGTCGACATATACTCAACCTTCGTCGTTCACTCCGACAACTCCGATTCCGGCGGCGACATTGACGACGAATCTCTGCCTCCTCTCCTTAAACGCGTTCCTAAAGACTTCGGCGGGCCCGATTTCGACACTTTCATCTCCAAACCTCCAATTCCTACCCCTAGGAGACACATCGTACCTCACCGATACGACGATGCTAACGATAGCGATAGCGATGGTGACGGTGATTTCGGCACGGTTGTGGTGAAGAAAGGGAGGAATGATGTGGAAGAGGAAGAGGAGAGTGATAGTGATGGTGATGGAGATGGAGATTTCGGCACGTTTGTGGTGAAGAATCCGGGGAGGGAGAAGGAGAGTGAGTCGGTGTCGGGGACGATGGTGAGGAAGACGGGCGGAGGGAGTGGGAGTGGGACGATGAGTAGGGCGGTGGCGAGTATGCAGGCGGTAGGGGAGTTAGGGTTTGGAGGGAGGAATAAGAGGAGTGGTGGTGGGACGGGGAATTCGGAGGAGGTTGCGCAGGTGAGGTCGTTGCAGAGTAAAATGTCGTCTAGTTCGATTCCTGATTGTATTAATAGGGAGGATCCTCTTTTGAAGTATGAATTGCTTCATGAGCTTGGTGAGTTACTTTGTTAATGTAGCTGATATTGTTGAAAGTTGAATAATTTCGAGGTGTTGTGTATAGCAGGAGAAATTTGCACAGGATTTCAGTTAGTTCACCCGAAAATTATGCATAGTTGATTATAAGTTATAACTAATGTTATTAATGTTGAGATGTCTGAGTTGCTTCCTGAATTCGAGGTGTTGTGTAATTTGCTCATGATTTAAGTTAGTTCATCAAAAATGATGTGTAGTTGATTATGACTGATGTTACTGCGTTTTGATAATTGACGCTGTTGAGATACTGGGTTGCTTCCTGAATTGGGTGATTTGAGTAATTGATTATCAATGTGAGGTTCTGTTGAGATAAAAAAAATTGACATTGCTAGACTAGTGCTAGGGCGTAAATGCCACAGATATAGGAGGCAATTAGTGGACTAGTGTGGGTGTTCTGAACTGATTACTTCTCGTACATGATGCGTGTTAGTTTATGGATGAATGCGGATGGTGTTATGTTGCAAAGTTCACATTGAATTTGCACTAATTTATCGCATGAATTGATGATAGATAGTGTTTGTCAAGCTTTGAATTGACTTTGGTGATGTTATGTTCGATTACCTTTGCTGTTGTGAAGATTTGTGATGGGTGTTTGTGAAATGCAGGGAAAGGGTCGTATGGGTCTGTGTATAAAGCCAGGGATCTAAAGACTTCAGAAATGGTTGCAATTAAAGTCATATCATTAGCTGAAGGGGTGTGTCTATTCTTCTTATTATCTTTAAATTTGATTTTTGTTGGGGTAATGTAGTGAGATAGTCTTTTATAATTTTTTGGGTACGTGAGTTGGCTTATAGGAGGAAGGATATGAAGAGATACGTGGTGAGATTGAAATGCTTCAACAATGCAGTCATCCCAATGTTGTACGTTACCTCGGAAGTTACCAAGGAGAAGAGTATCTCTGGGTAGGTATTTGATTTGTTTCTTTGTTGCGGGAAAGTATGCATTTTAATATGCGATATGTATTGACGTGCAAAATGTTCTGACAGATAGTGATGGAGTACTGTGGGGGTGGAAGTGTTGCTGACCTGATGAATGTTACTGATGAGCCCTTAGATGAAAATCAAATAGCCTATATTTGTAGGGAAGCATTAAAGGTATGGCACATTCAGATCTCTGCAGCTTTCTGATGAACGGGGCAGTGTGCAAGTGTTTACAATTTGATCTCGGAAGGATTCTTATTTCTTATCCACACTGTTGTTATCTGCGGAACTACTAAAATTCTTTCTTTCTTGAAGTGTTTGATCCTCATTTTGTCTTAAAGGATGTCTGGCAATAGACAGATGACTCATAAGTTCTTTTGTGATAACCTTACTGCCTGGAACTAATTTTCTAGTTCGTTCCTGCTTTTTTTTTTTTATTGCAGGGTTTAGCTTATTTGCATTCAATCTTTAAGGTTCACAGAGATATCAAAGGTGGTAATATATTATTGACTGAACAAGGAGAGGTGAAATTGGGTACGTATAATTCCACTTTATAATTTTTTAATATTTATGGTATTGCTCCCCAAATTATCCTTGGACTATGGCTTTTGTTGTTGTATTTTTCTGTCATTTCTGTCGTCTTTGTAGCTCATTTCATAGTCTTATAATGCGGAAGAATAGTACAAATAATGAGTAGTAATGAAAATTGAGATTTAACTTTTTCTCAGGATGTCCATGTGGATACAGTGATACTCATTTTCATGATCTATTTTTGTCATTTCCGTCACACCATACCAGATTCTTATGTTTATCACTGGCTCTGTGCATGAGAATAAGTATAAGATATCCATATGGAATATCTCACATACAAATTTCAAACCCAATCACTTTCTGAAATTATGTCCTGAAAAGCCAATTCTTTTGTTTTATGTGCCTTTTGGTTTGGAGGTTGAGTTGGTGCATTGTAGTTATCAGCCTTAGCTACTTTTATCGTTAGTTGATGAGGATATTCCTTCACTTTGTTTCTAATGTGCTTCCTTAATTACGACAGGTGATTTTGGCGTTGCAGCACAGCTAACAAGAACCATGTCTAAACGTAATACGGTATATCTATATTATTTGCCTAGTGTTGAGCATTGTATGTTGTTCTTAGAATGCCTTCATACTCAGTCATTCAGTCTCTGTTTATGTCTGTATAATCTGTCAATTGCATTTGCCAAATAATGTCTTGGCTATTAGCCTATTAATTCGTTTCGGATAGCCTAGGTATGTTAAGAGAAAGATATAGAACACAGGATCAAGTACATTTGAAACTTGATATCACTAATTTTCAATAGGGGGTCTTGATTGGTGTTTTTGTTTGGTTGAATATCTGATGAACTGACTACTTGAATTTGTGGTAATGGTTTTATCTTTCATGGAATTATCCATTCATACACTATGTTTCTTTTACGCTATAATTTTGTGAGTTTCTATCGAGTACATTCAGGCCACACTGTTCTGTTAGGTCAATTTGAATGAGAGGAAGTCGGTTCAATAAAGAAGAAGCCAGGCATTCAGTTTTATATTTACTAAGATTTCTTTACCATTGTATCTCTTGTCCAATCTACTGATCTATCTTGTTTTATGCATACAGTTTATTGGCACACCACATTGGATGGCCCCTGAAGTCATTCAAGAGAGCCGCTATGATGGGAAGGTACGCAGAGGTTACTAAATCTCTGTTCTGCTGTAGTAATAAATATATTGCTTACTAGGAAGTCTTCAAAATCGACTCACGGGGTTATGTCGTGGCTTGTTAGGTGGATGTTTGGGCTCTTGGAGTGTCTGCAATAGAGATGGCAGAGGTACTCTTCTTTCTCAGTGAGCGTGCCTTAATGGAAGGAGCTTATTTCTATAGAGTTGTCTTTCCTACCAACCTCTTCTGTTTTGTATCTTCTCCTACTTGCTTTAATCTATGAGTGATTTATTTACTCTTTTAGTAGGCTCACTTCAAAGTTGAGGTTTATTCTCTATTAAATGAAATATTGAAATTCATTCTGACCTTCAGTCCAGTCGTAGAATTTGTCTGGTCTCCTCAAATCAGTAGAAATTAAGATTTAAGACTGCTTACATCTGGCACATTGGATCCTAGAGCTGTTGTGGTCATTGCAGTTGTTCTCCAGTCTCCTTCTGTGGGAAGAGATTTTTTTTGGGCTATGTCCCTTTAGAAGAATAAAGAAAACCATTAAAACATACTATATGGTTTGACAAAAGTAGTACCAAAGTGAAAATTATTTTTGGGTCATTCATAATCAACCTCTTACCTTGCCATATACGGGAGCCCCTGAGGCACTGGAGTAATGCTGGATTTAATTGTGCTGTTAAAGTGGAGGTTGTGTGGAGTTGTTCATTCAGATTTACCAATTCTTACTGTTTTCATCTTCAGGGACTCCCTCCGAGGTCAGCAGTTCATCCAATGCGGGTTAGTGAGCAAATTTTTTCATCCTTAAATTTTGCCAAATTTTGGTTATTATCTCTAATATCTGTTGTTCATCTATTAGGTCCTTTTCATGATATCTATTGAACCAGCACCAATGCTTGAGGACAAAGAAAAATGGTATGGTAATCGAGGCTTATTATTTGTTCATCCTATCAATTCTTGATTGTACGTTATATGCCATGGGGTATATGATAATCTTCGTCTCCTTCCTTTCTTTTTGCTCTGATTATTCTTTGCTTCTGCACTTATAGAGTAGTAATTTAGTAGTCTAGTACTATTTTTTATTTTCTTGTGTTCTCCGCCTATGTGCGGAGAAGATGCTGCTTGATGGGGTACAAAAAGTCTTAACTTATCATGGTTGCTATAACAGGCCTGAATTATCCTCTTTAACATGGTAATACACACAATGTCTGAAAAGGATTCTGCTTTTCTGTTGATTTATAGCCTCATCACGTGTCTCTATGCTTCATTTGCACTCACGTTAAGACTGGATAGTGCTTCTCTCTTCTTATTAGTCTTACATCTTTGGTATAGTGATTTAATTATTACATTATCCCGTCCATGAGCTACGCTGTGTGTGGCTAGACTTCCTTAGACTTTTACGACACCACACTCCCGTTGTTTTGGGAATGGAGAGGAGGGAAGACGATCTGATTGGATGGAGTAGATGTTGTGCTATGTTTTATTTTCTTTGTTGCACATGCAAAACAGTGTTGTTTTTAATCTTAAGAGAATCCTTATCTACTCATCAAAAATAGGAGATGATGAAACCAACACACCAAAGTGACATTCCATCTAGACCACGGTTTCTTTGGCAAGTCATTTTAATTTACTGGTTTCAAGTCTTGAATTAATCATTAAAATGAAGTGGCTAGTAACTGGACTAAATAGATTACAAGTTTTATATTTCTCATGGAAATACATGCTTGTTATTGGTCATGGTTGATGGTTTCTTTCTTCACCTGTTTCTCCCCATTACTTTGATTTTTCCTTCTTTATTTTGTAACTTGTGCGGAATCTTAATGCTGCTTCTATTCGAGTTTTCCAAATTCTTTTATCTTATAATCTCTTTTATCGATGGAAAATTGTTACCGTTTGAAGTGTCTATCCGAGTACTTAGAAGAAATTTTTTTTGATGCTTCACAGGTCTTTAATATTTCATGATTTTGTGGCAAAGTGCCTGACCAAGGAACCACGCTTGCGACCTACTGCGTCTGAAATGGTGAAGGTATTGAATGCTTCTTGTTCACGCTGTCTAATTTTCACCCTTTTAGCCTCATGGTCCCACCTCTGTCTGCTGCCTGTGTTGGATCTATTCTTTAGATACCTTTCTCCCTTGTAAAAGAAATTTGTATTCCACAGTTTCAGTCTCTGAGCTGATATTCATCTCTGGCTGCTAATGATCCCATTATTGTAATTTATCGCTCCTGATAGTGCAACTGATTTCAGCCATTGGGGATGTATATCGTTGATAATGGGCTATGTTTATAATTCTATATACTCCCATGATGGTCCAAAATGATATTTTTAATAGAAGACCTTTGGGTTATCTTGGAAATTTACACGTGCTGTACATAATATAAAACATGATCTGACATGCATATAAGAACATGGATCCATCTTCTTAATGCCTTGGCCTGAGCAATGGGAACATTACAGAAAGAAACATAATTCAATGGTGTGCACGTTCCCGGGCTTGATAATCATTTGTCATGAAATAGAGCAGTCTGATGTCATAATAAATCACCGCTTTGTATTTTGGTTTAAATAGAAATATTTTGGTATGTGTTAGCATTTTTTCCGTCACTCTTTCTTAACCTTGTTTATTTGAGTAATCCGCATTCTCACTTATTGCCTGTATTCAAACACATAAAGCATAAATTTACTGAGAAGTGCAAAGCTGGGGCGTCTTCAATGTTGGCAAAAATTGAGAAAGCCAGACAAATCAGGGCATCTATGGCACTTCAAGCTGAAAGCCTTCACGATGGAACATTATTGGCAGGAGTATGTCCATGTTTCCTCAAAGATCATTTCTTGCTTCCAGTTTTTGTCTTCTCTTTTCTGATCTCTTCCAGTAAACCTTGTTACATATTACAGCAGGTGGAAGGTCTTAAAGTGAACCAGGACTATGGTGACACAGTTCCATCAAAGCCAATCAACATTGGGCAGACAAGTAAAAATGAGGTGTCCAAGGTAGCCGGCTCAGAAAAGTGGCAGACTTCTCAGAATCCAGAGCTGGCTGGAGAAGGTGTTCCATCTTTTTATGCACTTTGATCTCTGAGTATATTTTAGTATAATTGAAATGACCGTTTAACTTATCTCTTAGCAACGTTATACAGATACATGTAATTTTTCTTTATTGAGTACCAATGTTCCTCCGACACTCCATATTATGTGTGTACTTGTGTCGGAAATTCAGCATTCGCACATAGATCATCACACTTGAATTTCTCATTGTACACCAAAGACATTAGGATATTTTAATTATTATTCCGACTCCCCATATTATGTGCATACTTGTGTCAGAAATTCAGCCCTCGCATATAGGTTTTGACAATTGGATGTAAACTTTTCGATTTTTCTTCTTTTTTTCTTCTATTTATAAACAGTCAAGTCCTGTCACCCCTGCCTATATGTGATAAGATATAGATTCCTTTAATGTGGACAGTCCACCACCCACCCCACTCCTATTAACAAATACAAATAACAATAAAACTTAATTCGACTTGTGATGTGTAAGGTTTGCTATATCGACCTCCATTAAGCTTACTCTAGTGGTGTTCCATGTTAGGCTGCGGTTTCCTTTTTATCTGATACGTTTGACTTGGTTGTAGTTACGTCCGTAGGTATAAGCATCGTAATTTTGAATTTGTCAATGAAGCCCCTTAGATAAGAGCATTTTCGTTTGGATTCCTTTGACTGAATTTGCTGGACTTTTTATTGAACTTTTGCACTACAGTTTGATTGAAGCTAATTTCTTCTTTGCGTTATCATAACATCTGTGGACTTTTGGTCTTTTGTCTGTAGGTGATTTTGGGACTTTTGTTGTTCATGGTGGCAATGAAACAGATAAGCCATTCACTCATATATCACCATCTATCAAAGAACATTCTCCGTCTTCGGATGGTGCTACTGGAGTTTCGGCACATGGTGGTGTAAGAGAATTTAGGGATTCCAGGTATTCTTCCCCCCCCTGCCATAAAAGGTTTGACCGTAGATGTTGGAGTATATCCTTCACGACTAATAGCATTTGCAACTCGAAGATAATGAATGCTGTCAGTACTGACCTATTAAAGGAAGGAACACTTGGCTCTTGCCAGGAAACAGTACTCCCTCCATCCATTTGAACCTCACCATATTTCCATATAGCTTAAGTCTTAACAAATGGGCAAGGGGAAGATTATACATGTCAAGTTGCTAAAGAGGTGAAGTAAGTAAGGGGATAGGAAGTGGAAGCCACAGACTTTGATATTTTTTCCGTTTGGAGAAATTTATCCAGAAGTGGACGTGTAGTATTGGTTTTAGTGACCTGAAAAGGAAAATGTGGTATATCCAAATGTGTGGAAGGAGTACTACGTTGTCAACATTTAAATTAGATTTCATTCCTCTATTGTCTTTTCATACTTGACGTCAACGTCCTCAGGCTAATTAGTTTTAAAAGTCGCGAGGCACGCCAAGGCGGCAAGGACCCAAAGAGGCACAAAGTGAGAGGTGAATGCCTGTGCTTCGTCCACGCGAGGCATACTGTGTTTTCAAACAACTTTGTACTTTCAAAATTAATACAGCCTTTTTTTGGATTTCTCATTTTAATATGGGGAAAACATGGATAAAAATATAAGTTAGGGATAATGGTTCAAAAGGAAAGGGCAGAATAAGAGAACTAGAAGGAAAAATATGAAATTTACATTGTTGTTTCACATCTGCACCTAATGTGTCCAGAGATGTTCTAGGTGGTTCTTTACTGACTCTTGCGCCTGGGAACACTTTTTTAAACTAAGCGTCCTATGTACTCCACTATGTTTCCTCTTGTTCTTTGATCAACCCCTCGATCTTGTAGAGATAAGTGCTACTTTTCTCATTAATGTAATCGTCATTGTGTTTGCATTTATAAAAATCCATGTAATCAATAACAAGACTCAGTTGACTTTGAGGTGATAGGATGTGTCTAAGCTTGTTTTTCTACCATGTTGCCATGTTATGTAACTCGTTTTCTGCTCACATTTTTTCCAGGGGAAATATCACTGATGCTGCAACTGGTATGAGTGACAAATCTGTGCATGCTTCTAGCACTGTTAATCAAGAATCCCTATCATCGACTTTGACTCAGCCAAAGCTAAAAGAAAAAGACGCAGTTCAGGGACGAATTGCTGGCTTGGGTAATATATCATTTAGAAATGAAACTGTCAGTCAGAAAGCGTTTTCCGTGCAAGACAAGGTAATAGACTAATTGTGCGTAAATCATCAAGTCTTTCCAGCAAACTCATATACGAGTATAACATAGTCAAGTACTCAAGTGAAGGAAATTTTATGAATAAATTCTTTACTATGCTGATTGTAAATTTATTCGGTAATGCTAGAGAAACTAAAGAGGCTAAAGAGTAATTTATTGGCCGGAATAGCGTTGTAGTTTGGGGGAAGTAATGATGATCAAGTTTTCCTGTTTTTTCATTTCTAAATTTGATAAATAAAAAATTACACTCCGTTTTTTTTCTTTTTTTTTCTTTAATTCTCTGTGCTTAAAGTGTATCACATATGTTAAATCAATTTCATCCGACCAGAATATTGATCAGACTTACTAGATTCATTGAACTATTATCACGTTGATCACATCTGCTTAATTTGAATTTCTTTTTTTTGTAGCTTTGGTCTATATATGCTGCTGGAAACACAGTGCCTATTCCTTTTCTAAAAGCAACTGATATTTCACCAATTGCCCTCTTATCTGATAATGTATTTGGAGGCAAGAGTGAAAATAGTGGGATGGTGGCAGCCGAAACGTTGCAAGAACTTTTTTCTGGAGATGCACAAGCAAGAAAGAGGAGGGGTCAAAATGAGGTTTCAGAACTCATACTGTCTTTTTGTGTATATTTTGTAAACGATTGATTCTCCCCTTGCTCAACATACTAAAGTCGCTTTCCATTATTTCAGCCTATGGCCCTTCCTCCAAGTGTTTACCAAAGACTCACCTCCAGCCCCACTCTTATGAATCTTACTCAAGCTCTTGCTTATCACAAAATGTAAGTTCTCCCTCTTTGTGCCTGACATTTAATTCCTTTTTGGCAGCAATGCTACTCAGTGCCTTATAAGCCCTGCAAAGGGCAGGGTAGGGGTTGACTGCAGACCACCTTTCTCTTGTGTTAGCAACACAGCCTTATAAAGCCCTGCAGAGGGCAGGGTAGGGGTCGATTGCAGACCTCCTTTCTCTTGTGTTAGCAACACAGCCTTATAAGCCTGCAGAGGGCCAGGGTAGGGGTCGACTGCAGACCACCTTTCTCTTGTGTTAGCAACACAACAAAGAGGCCGTTTTCAGATAACAATATTGAAGATTGTTTTGAGAATTGCAGCACATGCGTTCACAATATATAAATAGAAATGCAATAGTGATTATGAATCATTTTGTTTTATCCCATCATAATAACGAGTCTTCGGCTCCATTGGAATTGAAAACCTAGTGATTTTTTTTATGGCAAAGAAAACAAAAAACTTCGGTGGTTTTGATATTCATTGATTGTTTCGACAAAGGAATGATTGAAATCTATAAAAATTCTGGTTCTATTGGCCAGTTATCGGAAGGTTTTAAATGTTATCGCGACATGGTCTCACTTGAAACAGGTGCTATGAAGAGATGCCACTTCAAGATTTGCAGGTAGCACAAGAACAACAGACAATTCAGAATCTCTGTGATACGCTCAGAACCTTATTGCGCCTGTAGATTATTCCTAATTTATCTTTACCTGGCTTTTATCGCTCGCCCCCTATTTTTTTTCCGATTTGTATAATCTTGTATTTCCCATGTCATTAGTTTCGAATATAGCAAAATGTACAGGTCAGTCTTGCCTTTTTTTCTAGTTTTTATTGAAAATGAGGCTTCAGTTAAGTTAAAAGGGTGTACCTTTTTCGAATGACAAAGTTGAATTGTGGATGTAGCGAAATCTATTATCTAGGGAGATACACCTTTTTCGAGTTTTTGTATATCCCAACTGGAAAAGAAGAATGGAGACAGCTTGTGTGTTTTGGTTCGGAACATTTGATCGTCATAATTTCTTGTACGATACTTGGCTTATTAGTTTGAAAAGCCACTATTATTGATACATTTTCAAATTAGTCTCTACATTTATGTGGTCATCTCAAATTACTACACATTACAAGCAAAACCATTGACTTTGTTGTGCTTTCATTGCTGTATTTCAGGCAGTAGCTATCTAGTTAGTAGTTAAGCCAACGTACATTGCGTAAACAGTTTTGCCATGCACACATGTTACCCAAATTTTGTCTCAACTAAACATTAAAGCGACGTCGATGATCAATCATTTGAGAGATGGGAGAAGAGCAACAGTAGAAGCAACCGGAAAATACAATTTAAAACACTAAAGTTCAGCAATTGGAAACTCATACCTGATTTAAATAATGTTAACAAGCTTGTGATCGTCACAAATAAAACTTGTTTATAATTACCGTCTCTGCTTGTCCCCTCGTTACCCGCCATTGTGAATTGGGGTTAAAAACAAGAAAACAACACAAGTACAAAGAAGGAGAGGCATAGAGAAGAAGTAAGAAAATTGACTAAAATCTAAATTTACGAAAAGCCAAAGAAGTGGGACACAATCCTAAAGCAAGCAGGAGCATCCTAACCAATTTTTCTTTCTAATAATTGGAGTAACATGTGCTTCGTGGGTCAAGTTTTTTTCAACTATTTTTTTGATGTAACGTATTTATCTCATCAATCTTGATTGGCCATTTGGAGTGCAATCATATTACTACCCTCTTTGCTCTTTAGATTTTTGGAATTTATATAGCTTTCGATCCAGACTAATGGTAACATTGATTTTTTGGCTCTATTTATGGTCATAGAAAATCTTCAATATTAATCTTAATCTATAAGACAAAATATAGTCATGTGAGATCTTGTTTAATTTATCGTCATGAATGCTATAAAAATATTTAATTTTTATAATTTTTAATAATGTGTAGCTAAAGATATTCACGTTGCAAAATGTGTCTCGACAAGTGTGAAAAAGTCAATGTTATCATTTGTCTGGATCAGAGGGAGTACCATTTTTTTTTAACACAAATTCTTATTTGTGACGGAAGGTATCCGTCACTTATTTGTGACGGATACTATATTCCCTCACAAACAACCCATTTGCC
>JAOWBH010147053.1:0-12593 GCA_028566215.1 Silene coronaria | reverse complement strand
TAGAAGGATTATAGGTGAAAAAATATAAGAAAAGTGAAGATAGAGAATGACGGCAAATAGAAGATGGACTAAAGGTGCTGCTTTAGTTTAGGTTTTTAGTGAGCGGGAAAAAAAGTAATGAGAGTAGGACACGTGTATAGTATGACGTAAGATAGTTTCTCTATTATATAGATATATAGATTATTTGTAAGCTGATCATTGCTCATTTACTAAATATCAGGGGAAGAAAAAGAGAATGAATAAAGCCAGGTGTGAGTGGAAACTAAGAAGCTGTGTGATTGCAAAATAAACAAGTACGATGGGTGCTATTGTGTTGCCCAAATCAATGGCCTTTTGCTGCATAGAGAAATATAAGTGAAGTGGTCTCTGATATTGTCACGTACATTGTCATAGTTGATGGCTGTAGCGAATTAGTGAGGCTGCTTGGAGAAACCTTTTAGCTGTTAAGTTTACTTGTAGCGAAGAGTTTGGAGCTTGCAGCCACTTATATATACCTGTAAATTATGTCAAAAAGCTTCAAAAGCAAGGGCTATTAGGCAATGCAAGTGGCAACAGAACTGTCAAAGAAAACAGAAGCCGTCTCAAATGATCTTGTCTTCATATGGATTTTAAACTCTTTATCACCTACTGCAATTATCCACGAGCATTATTATGTTATTGATGATCTGATCTGTAGCTGACTCTGGATCTGATGGAGGCTGATAGGCGGGATGGCTGAAGGTGACTGATTGCACGTGGCCGAGCAGATGGAGCCGTGGAAGTCGAGATGGAACAGACTGACCAAGGTTGGAGGTTAGCCATATTGCGACCTTGCTTAATGACTACTTCCCTCAGACACATCCGACTCCATAAGTTCAGCATGAAGTCAAATTGTAGAGTTTCATTTCAAGCTTCTTATCATAGCTGGAATTTTTTTTGTTGCGGTGGGAAAAGCATTTGATTCTTGTGTAAAATGATGCAATTTTGAATTCTTGTTGAATAGTTTCATTGCTAGCTGACCATTTTGTGTAATATCTAATTCTAATAAGACTAAAATGAAATCACTTGGTAGAACATAGAGCTAGACAGCTAGTCCATGTCAGTTAAACGATTAAACAACATTACCCCAGTCCCGAGTTTCTTAATGGCCCCCGCAAATTGCAGGGTAGGGGGTGTCGAATGTACGTAGTGTTACCTTTGTGTTAACAACACAAAGAGATTGCATCTGAATGACTTAAGATAAAAATTGTGTCCAAACCAACATTGAATGATTGTTACTTCACAATAAAAAGAAGTGTAAACACTTTAGTGAGCCGTTTTGCTTTATTACATCATAATTCGAAATCAAAGAAATAATGAATCTTTGGCTCTATAGAAAAATGAAAAGAGTCCGGCTAAACGATTATTATTACCAATTTTCTTATTAAATTGCGAGGAAAGTCGGGCATATGGAATCTTATTATTGTTTTAATACAAAGAGACTAATCGATCGCCTATAGAACCCAAAATGCTATAAATCGAAACTGACCTGACCCGAACTAAGGCTAATCGATCTCTTGTAAAACCCGAAATGCTATGAAACGAAACCGACCTGACCCTATCCAAAAACTAACATATAAGCGACAGAATCAGAAATTGTATGAAAGTTGATCTTACCCCAACTAACCAGTAAATCGACTAAACATACAAACTCCTTTGTCCCACACACACGCCCTCGTTTTAACTAGACTTGACTTGCAAACCCAAACCAAGTTACTCAATCTGGTTTTGAAAAAATCATTTCTAAATATATAAACAAATAATGATTATATGGAGTATTGAACAATAATATAAACAACTTTGTCTCATTAACAAAGTTATACACTTATACAATTATACTCATATACTTTTGAGTCTTACCGAGTATGTCATAGCAGTACGTAAGAATTGTAGGTAAGTGAATTTAGTATGAAATTAATTTTTACCGAATATTTAAATTCAAAATTGACCCATGTAAATATGAGTGCTCGTACACTAAATTAAAATATAACCCAAAAAATATCAAATACTCAACAAAAATACACAAAAGCCTAATTAAAATTTATAATGATTGTACAATGCTTTTGATATAACCGATGGTATAATCCTATTTACCGAGCGCGTAGGGCTTATTGTGTAGACCAGGAGTCAGGACCAATTTGAATTCGGTTTATCAACTCGATTATTCATTGTTCAACCGACACGATCCATGGTTAAACACACTTAAACCCTACTTGCTACTCCTACTATGTATTTTAGCATGACGATGATGGTTCGTGCCATAAGAGGTAACCTTGTTCGGACTATTCACTCTTCTCATTCTCTTTTTCATTCTCATTCTCATTCTCAATCTGGGTTTCATTCCAATTTTGTTAATCATCATGTTGTTATTGATGATCCCCGATTATTTCTGGATTCTGTTAAAGAACAATGCCGATTAGGGTTTTCTAAAGTTGATGTACCGGTTTCGTTATTTCATCAATTGAATTCTCTTTGTCCTCGCCCTTGTATTTTTATCTACAATCAGCTGTTTGCTGCAATGTCCAAGATTAAACCCCATCCCCCTTTCTCCACTGTTGTTACTCTCTTTAATCACCTTCAATTCTCCGGTCTCCGCCCCGATATGCATTCATTTGGTATTCTCGCCAAGTGTTATTGCTCCTTGGGCCGTCTTGATTTTGGCTTCTCTCTTCTTAGTAAGAATCTTAAGTTTGGATACCCACCTGATATTGTCATTATCAATACCTTACTCAATGGACTAATTGATTCTGATAAGTTGGACCAAGCTGTTCAATTCTTGGATAAAATCGTCAAGCTTGGGATACAACCCTCTGTTGTTACTTACGGTTCTATGTTTAGAGGCCTTTGCCGCACTGGCGACAATGCTGGTGCTATACGTTTGCTTAGGAATATGGAGTCTACAACCCCTTTTAAACCCAATGTCATCATTTATAGCACCATCATTCATACTCTTTGTAAAAACAAATTGTTACCTCAAGCACTTAGTCTTTTCAAAGAGATGAAAGCCAAGAGCATTTTCCCAAACCTCGTAACCTATACTACCTTAATTCGAGGACTCTGTAGTTTAGGATATTGGAATGATGCTAAGATATTGTGGACTGAGATGTTGGACAACAACATTACTCCGGGCGTAGACACCTACAGCATACTAGTCGACATGTACTGCAAAGAAGGAAATGTTGATGAAGCAAGGGCTATTTTTGGAGTCATGACCAAGAGAGGTGTGCACCCTAACATTTTTACTTACTCTGCTTTGTTGGATGGGTACTGTTCGCGTGGAGAGATGGAGAAGGCAGAAAAGCTATTAGATATTATGGTGAAAGATGGTGTCATGCCTAATGGTGTGCTTTTAAGTTGCTTAATCAATGGATATTGCAAGTCTAAGAAGGTTGACAAAGCTTTGGAGATGCTCCAAGTCATGCATCTTAAAGGAACCCATATAACCCCAGATGTGTTCTCTTATAGCACCATTATAAATGCCTTGTGCAAGGATCACAGTCTGCAGCTTGCACTCAAGCTTTTTAAAGATATGCAAGATCGAGGAGTGAAACCCAATGTGGTCACTTACAATTTATTGCTTGACGGACTTTTAAAGGATGCACAGATTGATATGGCGATCTCCTTACGTAAAGAGATGGAGAAAAATGGAGTGGCCCCTGATATTATTACGTATAGTATTATAATTAATTGTCTTTGTGAAGCTGGACGACTAGTTGACGCAGGGGAGGTGTTCACTTATCTTGTAGCTAAGCGGTTGCGGCCAGATGTAACTACCTACACTACAATGATCAAAGGGCTATGTAGGCAAGGATTGTTAGGTGATGCAACAAAACTATTAAAGGAGATGGCGGACAATGGATGTCCTCCAAATGAATGCACCTACAATACAATTATTAAAGGATTTCTCAAAGCTAATGAGATCGCCACGGCTTTGGATCATCATCGTGTTATGAGGACGCAAAGATTTGCTGCTGATGCCAACACTGCTTCTTTAGTTCTCGGCTTGCTCACTGCTCGTAATGTTAGTGATACAGATAAAGCTTTGGTTCAAAAGTATTTTCTGGAGTGTGAAGGTAGGTTACTCTTTGTTGTTTTGATAGTAAAGTTTTTGAACGGGCTAATGGAGGCTATGATATGTTCCATTCAACATTGCTTAGTATTTATGAAGTTGCTGAGACTGCTCTTTATAATCCTAAATCTATGCCATTGCTTTATTTCTAATCTGTTCAGTTAATGTTCATATTATTTGGTGCATATTGAAGTTCCTGTTTTTTTTTTTTTTTTTTTTTTTTTTAAGTGTGCATAATGAAGCTCTAAACATTGATTAATTTTTATTGAACATTACTCGTTTACTGATCTTCAGGGGAAGAGAAGAGAATGGATGAAACAAATTGTGATTGGAAATCAAGAAATAGAGTGATTTCCAAACAAAAGTGTAATTAGGTAAGATGAGTGCTATTTGCTATACAAATCGATGATCACTTCTCCGTAGAGAGAAGTGAAGTGTAGGGACAGTCTCTTTTTCATTGTATGCTGTCTTAACGGTAGATCCATGTCTAATTTTTTTTTTCCCCTTACAATATTTCTTCTTTTAACTGAACTGAATGCAACATTGACATGGATTTTCTCTTTTAAGAGTTAAATTTTTATCACGACGTGTAATGTTACATTGCAGCTCTGCGGAGATACCTATAATATTTTTTAGGTGGATTCTTTTGAGACAAATAGCTCTAAGTTTATTGTTCTTATGTGGATGTTGAATGTTTTGGTATGAAGATGGAGCAACCTCTCTTGTCTTAATTAATTTTAGATTGTCCTATTGTTATAGAGTTGGTTGGTTTTGTTTTGTTTGCTTATGTCGGAGGCAGACAAGAGAAGGATACCCTCAATTAGATGGGACTATAGTAAGGAGTGGGTCACAGTGAAGAGATCTGTGGTAGTATGGTAAGTTTATTGAGTCTTCGATTTTATGGTGGTTGGAGAATGTAATCCGAAATACGGTATTGATAAGTCTTTCTTGGTACCCTGCCATTTTTTTAGTTTGAATAACCATCATCCGTATTTAATCTGACCTAGAAAAAGATACAGTTATACTAATGAATTGTTTAACCCTGATTCAATATAGTAACACTATACTTTTTGTTTCCCTTTGCAGAGTTGATTTACTGTATATTCATTCGGTGCCCCATATATAGATATAATGGGATAGAGAATTCAATTCTCTGACTTAAACTCATATCACTTCAATATATTATGGTAGAAGTTCAAATACTAATGGTAGATTTAGATTCCGGAGTGACTATATTATGACAGAACTTTAGAGTAACAAATATTCATCCATTTTCCAACATTTTTGGGATAATTTGGATTCTGAAAAATTGGGCTTTAGTGCAAAAAAAAAGATTAGCCTTCCATTGACATGGCCTCTACTGGCTCTTCTACCGTCTGAGTTCCTCCCTACCTACGCTGAGGGAGGCGTAGAGGGAGGGCAAGAGAGCTTTTACGGATAGTTGTTGTCCTGTCATGAGTTGTAGGCTTGTAGCATCTTGTCATCCTATATCTTTTTACTATACAGGTTCGTTCGGAGATCGAACATGTTGTTCAGCGCCACGTCATGTCAACTCAAGGTCAGTTCTTTGTGTTTGCAATTTGCATTGCTCATTATCTTGAAATCCCGGTTCCGTTTGTAGAATAGAAACTTCATCTACTGCTTGATGTTATTAAGGGTTGTTGAATGTTACATATAATCTAGTTATGCTTGATTAAATATGGAGCTTTTCATCTAAAATTGGATGACTTGATGTTTCATTACCATATCAGTCAGCAAACTTGAGTTTTGTGGATTCTCAAGATTTCAATTCTTTCAAAAACATACCATGCATTTTGTTCTCCGTACTTCTTCATAGAAGTGATCAACTTAAAAATGGATTAATAAATTTTGCTGGTCAAGTGTTGAAAATGGTCATCAATAGTTTGGAAATAAGTTGGGGTAACAGACATTGTCTGGTTGTTCCTCTGCTTAGTAAATCCTTTCGACATCGTTGGAAGGGTAGTGAAATGCTTTATGTTTGTTTATGCCTTGTATTTGCTTCTCTTGTTCTTACGACTCTCCTTCCTTAATTCAGGATTCATTCTGAAAGAATAGAGTTGAACCAATATCCTTTTAATCCCGAAAACGGAGAATAGGTTATTTCATAATACCGACCTATTCATGACCATTTAAAAGTGGTGAACTGGCAATTTAGTCAAAGTCGGAGTTCATTGCCAACGTTGTGACTCAGAGGGATGTTATGTGCCATGGCCATTGGTGGGTAGTTAATGTGTAATTGCTTTGCTTAATGAGATTGATTTCATTGACGACATCTGTGTCACGGACAACTCAAGTTGGGTTAAAAGCAAGAAGTTTCAATTGTGCGACAGGGTAAAACAGTAGAAAAAAATATTTACCCCTTGTTTGTATCGAGTGATTTGGAATTTAGTTAAAGGGAGACGTTCATTTTACCACACTCCAGGTCAATTCAACATACTGTAAACATTGGAGAACCTCATTGTTTCATTCTGCTTCCCCTTATCCTTCCTCTTCACTTTCCCTCCCGTCCCCTTTTCTCCCATCCTAACCGCACATTCTCGTAAGAATCTTTCTCATGATAGTAGTACTCCTATATTGTTAGGAGACCAATCCATATAATGAGATGCGGTGTACTGTTGGTTTTGTTTAAGTGGGTTAATGAGCAGTGAGTTAGGGATTTTTCTTGAATGATGAGGTTGGTTTCATGGTATATACAATATATGAGACGATCCCACATTTGACTAATTACCTCCTAATATCCTCTCAAGAACATTCAGATGTACAAAGTGAGAAATTTCAAATTTGTTTGTCCAAAAGACTAACTTATGGTGGCTATGTTACAGGTTTATCTCTACCTCACTTTTGTATCTGTTCAGTGGTGGCTGATGGAGCCATCATCAGCATCGATAAAGTTCTGGCATCCGCAAGGCATTAGTGAGGGAAGATGATCTGATCTCTGTTACGGTTACAAGACCTTAGATTTACAGAATGACAACTTTGGTTTAGTACAAAAGACTATGACTGAAAGAGGCTATGTATGTTACAGGCTTTTATCTACTTGGCATTTTGTATTTGTTTAGTGGCCGATGGTTTTCAATAAAATCAAAAGCTCTGGCCTTGTGTCATAGTTAAATTATTTTTCGATAATGAAGTTCTGATAATAAGCTCCGATCATCTTCGATGAAGTTCTATTAATTATTGCTTGTTTACTTCTAATCACCAGGGAAGAGAAGAAAATATATGAAGCAAAGTGTGATAAGAAATTGAGAAACAATGTGATTGACAAACAAACAAATAAGGAATGATATGCCTCACAAAGACAATCATGAATGGATTGATAGTTTGATACTGTGAATCAATTTCTTGTAAAACCGTTTTATAATAAAGCATTTTAAAATGATTTACAAAATATTTTAACGCTCTTATCATCCAATCATGATAGTCGGTAAAAGTCAGTCTAAAAAGGGATTTTTCGTATATAATCCTACGTAACTCGAATGTTACTATTATTGAAAAATCATCCTACGTAACCTCGAATGTTACTATTATTGAAAAAACAATTTCTTGTGTATTATCATTGAAAGATCATTAACATTTAAAGGTGCCTAAACATAAATATTAACTTTAATATAGTTTGAGGAGTAAGATCACTTTATAAACAGACGGTGCTTCTGACCGTCAAATAAAATCCACATGGTAGATAAAGACAAGTTATTTGTTACTCCTTAGACACTTTGATTTTTTGTCTTATATTCTTACCAGGTGGGTGATATTTTGACCCGTCACACAAGTAGACCCGGTAAAATTAACCCGTTCCGACACCCGAACTCAAGACCTCAACATGAGCTGAACCCGAATTGACGCGACCGAGACTTTTATTATTGTTGCAAATGAATTATTATCCACAAATAATTTGATACTAGTTGTCCCAAATCCAAACCGACTCGAAATTAACCTGACCAGAAATTGACTAGACCTGGTTAGTCCCTTTTGCGAGGTCTAGACACACGAGGGAGACTTCCTCCCAATAAAAATCAGAGGGTATAAAAGGATACTTGATTTGTCATTTCTCCCGAAGGCTGTTTGATTTGGATGAAGATGGTGAGATTCATAACCGGTAATGTTGTTCATCATCTCTCTGCTTTTCATTATTCTTCTCCTTTTCGATATCATTCCCATCTTGTTCGCCGTTGTTTTAATCATCTTGTTTATGATCCCCAATCATTTCTGGGTTCTGTTAGGCAACAATGCCGATCTGGGTTTTCTAGTGTTGATGTTCCGGTTTCTATATTTCATCAATTGATCTCTCTTCGTCCTTGCCCTTCTATTATCCTCTTCACTCAATTATTTACTGCCATGTCTAAAATTAAACCCTACCCCCCTTTCTCTACTATTATTACTCTCTTTAATCACCTTGAATTATCCGGTCCCCGCCCCGATTCGTATTCCATTGGTATTCTCGCTAAGTGTTATTGTTCCTTGGGCCGTCTTGATTTTGCTTTCTCTCTTTTGGGTAAGAACCTTAAGCTTGGATATCCACTTGATATTGTCTTTATCACTACCTTAATCAATGGCCTAGTTGATTCTCATAACTTGGACCAAGCTGTTCAATTATTAGATAAAATCGTCAAGCTTGGGATACAACCCGACATTTTTACTTACGGTTCTATGTTTAGAGGTCTTTGCCGCTCTGGCGATAATGTTGGTGCTCTTCGTTTGCTGAGAAATATGGAGTCTAATTCCCCTTATAAGCCTGATGTCCTCATTTATAGCATCATCATTGATCGTCTTTGTAAGGATCGCTTGTTACCTCAAGCCCTTGCCCTTTTCAACGAGATGAAAGCCAAAGGCATTTTACCCGATGTCGTCATCTATGATACTTTAATTCGGGGACTCTATACTTTAGGGCTTTGGGATGATGTTAAGGGATTGTTCACTGAGATGTTGGACAACAATATTCCTCTCGACACTGTAACCTACAATAACTTGGTCTACATGTACTGCAAAAAAGGAAATGTCGATGAAGCAAGGGCTATTTTTGGAGTCATGACTAAGAAAGGTGTGCACCCTGACATTTTTACTTACTCTACTTTGTTGGATGGGTACTGTTTGCGTGGAGAGATGGATGCTGCAGAAAAGCTTCTTGGTATCATGGTGAAAGATAGGGTCGTGCCTAATGTTGTGACTTTCAATAGCTTAATCAATGGATACTGCAAGTCTCAAAAGTTTGACAAGGCATTGGAGATGCTTCAGAACATGCATCTTAAAGGAACCCATATAACCCCAGATTTGTTCACTTATAACACCATTATAGATGCCTTGTGCAAGGATGAGAGACTCCAGCTTGCACTCGAGCTTGTTAAATCTATGCAAGATAGAGGAGTGGAAGCCAGTGTGGTTACTTACAATTTATTGCTTGACGGACTTTTAAAGGATGCGCAAATTGATACGGCGATCTCTTTACGTAAAGAGATGGAGAAAAGGGGAGTGGCCCCTGATATTATTACACATAGTATTATAATTAACGGTCTTTGTGAAGCTGGGCGACTAGTTGAAGCACTGGAGGTGTACTCTTATCTTGTAGCCAAGCGGGTGCGGCCAGATGTAACTACCTACACTACAATGATCAAAGTGCTGTGTAGGCAAGGTTCGTTAGGTGATGCAACAAAACTATTAAAGGAGATGGCGGACAATGGATGTCCTCCTAATGAACGCACCTACAATACAATTATTAAAGGATTTATTAAAGCTAATGATATCGCCACGGCTTTGGATCATCATCGCATTATGAAGAGCCAAGGATTTGCTGCTGATACCGACACTGCTTCCTTATTTCTCGGCTTGCTCACTGCTCATAATGTTAGTGATACAAACAAAGCTTTGCTTCAAAAGTATTTTCTGGAGTATGAAGGTAGGTGGCTCTGTGCTGTTTTGATAGTAATGTTTTTTAATGGACTAGTGGAGGCTATGGCATATGTTCCATTCCACTTTGTTAGTACATATGAAGTTGCTGAGACTGCTCTTTATAATCCTAAATCTATGCCATTGCTTTATTTCTAAACTGTTTACTTAATGTTCATATCATTTGGTGCTTATTATTCTTTTTTTTTGCAAGTGTGCATAATGTTTTTCTATCATTGGTGTGTTTTTATTGAATATTGCTCGTTTACTGATCTACAGGGGAAGAGTAGAGAATGGATGAAGCAAATTTTGATTGGAAATCAAGAAATAGTGTGATTGCCAAACATAAGTGTAGTTATGAATGATGAATGCTTTTGTGCTGCACAAATCAATGATCGCTTCTCTGTTTAGAGAAATTAAATGTAGGGACTGTTTCTTTGCACTATCGTAAATGATCAGAGGAGCTGTCAAGCTGCGTTCTTTCATTGTAGCCACAGGGTTGCAGGTGGGCATTGATAAGTACAATATATAGTGATCAAAACTTTCAAAAGGCTATGCTGTCTTACTGTTTTTTTTTTTTTTTTTTTCAATATTTATCCTTTTAATTGAATTGAATGCAACATCGACATTGATTTTCTCTTTAAGAGCTTTGTTCGCTTATGTTGGAGGTAGACAAGAGATGGTTACCCTCAATTAGATGGGACTATAACAAGAGGTGGCTCACACTAACGGTTCAATAGTGTGTATGTTTCTTTATTGAGTCTTCGATTTTATGACAACAAGGGTAGTGAATTGCTTTATGTTTTGTTTCTGCCTTGTGTTTACTTTTCTCGTTCTTGGTATGCAATTTTCCCGGGACATTGTTTGTTATTGTTATCGCTGGGAGTGGTGTTGTGTTGGTAAGTGAATTTAGTAGCTAATTTACCAATTACCATACTATTTTGAGAATTTTACTTCTAACGAAATTGGTGTTTTATATGCTTACCTAGACGGCTATTTTTTTGGAACAAGGTAGGAGCCAAGGAACATATACCCTCAATTAGATGGTACTATAACAAGAGACGGGTCACAGTGAAGGGTTTTGTTTGGTAAGTAGAGCAGGAAAATCGGACCCAGGCACAGTGGGCAGCCTAAGCCCGACACGACACAGACCCGGTGAACAGTGCGGGCCGGCCCGGATTTGGCACGACCAGGCAGTATGTGGGCACGACACGCTGAATAAGGTTTCTCTTTGTTCTAATATGTTTTTAAGCTTGTTTTCGCGTTGCTGTTACATATTTTCATACCTTTATATTTCTGCTTTCCTGGCTACTAAAAATGGTCTGAGTTCAGTATTTGAATACGCTACCCAAAGTTTTTCTAAATTGGAAGATATCTTAAAAATGCAATCACTAGTCCCTGTGAGAGAAATAAAGGGCAGAGGCAGCATTAGTCATAGGCTGTCTCGGGCCTCGGCTCGTAACCTTAGAACTCTTACCGAGGGAACTGAACCTTCCGATTTTATTTTGCATTATGGTTTGAAACAGAAAATAACAACGAAGTCAAATAACAAAGATGTACTTCCAACGAAGCCACCATTTCACATTTAAATTGTTTCTCTGCCCGGCTATTTTTTCAACGTCAATAGGCTGAATCATACATTCAATCTTTGGTCTTGCTAAAGAATTATATAAACAAAAACTAAGGAAAACACGAGTTGAAACAGAGCCCTGCTCGACCGAGCAATAAACCTCTGCTCGATCGACCAACACTTGCTCTACCGCTCGATTGAGTTGGCACTCCAGGAATGACTAGAAACTTTTGAAACAACTTTTAGCCTAAAAGAAGGTTTGCTTGACCTAACACAACTCATGTGCTCGATCTAGCGTACTCAGAAATCACGGGTATTACATTAATATACAAGACGATATATTCTATCACACACGGGTCACGTGGTTGGTCGGGATCAAAATACGTTAATTTTATTGGGCACATACTGACTTATTTTTATTGTTACCTTGATGATTCGAGAATTTATTCATAGTTATCGTTTCTCATATACATTTACAATATTTAATGTATATCTATTTGGTAAAAGAAAAAAAAATGATCGGAAATAAATTACATGAATAAGGGAAATAATTTACGAAACCAAAATTTGGATTAAATGATCATTTATACGATATTTAGTAAGAGATTTTTATTATTTTCTCTTTACTTAGGATTATAAAGGTACACGTTAAAAATACCACTATTACTAGGTATTATCCCGCGCGGCCTGTTTTTAAATTTTATTATTATAATTGAAGACAAATAATATAAGTAATTCATATATGATCTTTAATATTATCTTAAAATAAAAATAAATTCATTTTTCTCAAATTTACTATTTTAGGTTTATCTTCAAAGTTTTAAAATAAAAATATACAATTTTAATTAAAATTAATAAGTGATAATAATTATGCATGATCAACGTTTTATAAATAAATATGTGACTGATCAGATAGCATATTAATTAAAATAAAATTTATTTGAATAATGTAACAATGAACATTAAGTTCTCAAATTATATCACTTTACGATACATTTTGTTCCAAATCAATTGATATTTGTTCAAAATGATGTG
>JAOWBH010147022.1:0-12595 GCA_028566215.1 Silene coronaria | reverse complement strand
ATCTATATCTTTTATATACTATATATATATATATATATATATATATATATATATATATATATATATATATATATATATATATATAGGTAGATATCATAAATCATATTTAGTTAATAAATATGAATTCTCAATATACTGTATTCTTCATGTGTCCCAATAAATTGTTTACTTTTATTTTCACGCATTTTATTTGATGAATAAAGTATTTATACTTCTTTCGTTCCGGTCATTTGTTAACCTCTGATTTTTTACACATATAATAACCAAGGAGAGAACATGGATCATGTGTGATTATTGGCTTATTGTTGGTAAATGACAAATGGACATAATGGATGTACCTGATCAAATGAATGAAACACTTTTAAATAGAATAGGTAAATAAATAACTGAGACTGAATATATATCTTACATTGTGAATTTTTCCGTATGAGTACATGGTATTCCGTCATTCATGGAGCATGAAACTCTCGCTATCCAGATTATTTATTTACGTTTTCCTATTTAGGTATCTCAATTAAGTTTGTTCATTTCGTTTTAGGTGCACTGGAGTCGCGGTAAACAAATGGTCGGAATGGAGAGAATATAAAATAGTAAAATACTAGTCTCGCCCAATCATCCACTCTGTCATTCAACGTGCTGTCCCTCCACCTTCTTTCTCACTCTCGTCTGCTTTCTCCCTTTCTCTTCTGAAATCCTGAAATTCTCAAAATTATTCATATTATTTTGTTCAATTCTTTCAAAACTAGGGCACAAATTCCTGTGCTCGAAGCTTCAATTCCTTCATCAATGGCGTCAATTAGACGAACATTATCACCATCTCTATCATCAGTATACCAAAACGGATCATCAACGACGACGACGACGACGACAACAACACTAAATTCATCATCATCAGGTAAATCTTCAAGCTCGAGTTTCTTCGTCAAATTACGCCGATATTTCTCCGGCGAAGGATTATCGCTTCCGTCAAAACCTTCGCG
Source organism: Silene coronaria (assembly GCA_028566215.1). NCBI lineage: Eukaryota > Viridiplantae > Streptophyta > Magnoliopsida > Caryophyllales > Caryophyllaceae > Silene > Silene coronaria. The sequence goes on along the minus strand of JAOWBH010147022.1, from coordinate 11,615 downwards.
ACGAAATCCATGGCGTAAACCTTTCTACAGGTGTTTGCTTTGCTTCATTATCGGATTTTTGTTAGGTGTTTTATCTTTCGCTAACGTTGACGAAAATGTTTATAATCGCGATTTCGCTTCCGATAATGTCAACCGAGAGGAAATTATTGTGAGTGAAATACGGAAAAACGACGTCGTTTTGAAGTCGGAGGAGGAAATCAATGTCGTACCGAGTTCGCTTGAATTGTCGATTGATTTAGATTATAAACCTAGGAAATTGTTGATTGTTGTGACGCCGACGTATAATAGGGTGTTGCAAGCGTATTACTTGAATAGGTTAGGGCAAGTTTTGTCACTGGTGGAGGCGCCGGTGTTGTGGATTGTTGTGGAAATGGAAGCTCAGTCACCTGAAACCGCAGCGATTTTGAGAAATACAGGGGTGACATACCGACATTTGGTGTGTCGAGAGAGCTCGACGGATGTGAAAGATAGAGGTGTGCAGCTGAGGAATACTGCTCTTCAACATATTGAGCTTCATAGACTTGAGGGCATTGTTTACTTTGCTGATGATGATAATATTTATTCGCTCCAGCTGTTTCAGGAAATCCGGGGTATTAGGTATGATATCTTGATGCTTTTTCATGGTGTTTTGTTGAATCTGTGCCCCTTTTTGTGCTGGTTTATGTGATTATGTGCTATTTTTAAGGATGTGACTATTGCTTACAATTTAGATCGACATTTCGGTGTAATGTGGTCTTCCTTAACTGCTGTGAATGTAGCCTTTCGGAAACAGGCTAACAACACCTTAAATTGTTTCTTGTTTTTGTTAGCCTTTATTATTGTGATCTTGAATTATTGGCATGCATTGCATCATGGTTGGAACTCGGAGCACACTCTTGCCTTAGCTCTAGGCAAGATTCTAATCTTAAGGGTCAAATGCTAGTGAGGGTCCGCTCATTAGCACTTTTTGAGGGTCAAAGGACGGTGTGCCAATAATTTTAGTCATCATCAATTTTCAGTACATGAGAGCAATTCATGAAAGTGAAAGCAACAATTTTTATAGTGAAAGTAAGCAAAGATCATTAAAAAAACTTCGAGGTATGAAGCATTTTTTATTGACTAACACTTCCTAAAAATGCTTATTTGATAGCACAATTCTACTATAAGGAAACATTGATCGTGTAGAATAGTGATACCTTTTTTAAAAGTCGGGAAACCTATACAAAACCTAATATCATGATTCGAGATTCGACGCACAAGATGTAATTTTCGAGTTTGAGTTACAAATGTCATGCTTATTAGATCTCTGTTGTGTCTTAACTGGTTTTGACAACTATTTAGCAAGGGTTGTTGGTCTTCACTCCACACCAATGTTGGTATATTCATCTCTTCAAAAAGAAGTTGGATCTCCTTGACAGCAATTTCCGAATATCACATCTTCCATGTTTGATCAATTGTGCAAAGCCAGGGCTGGTTACGAAAGTATATGGCTTCATTGGGCATGAAGGCACTTTCTTGAGTCATTTCACAGTGGCTCCAAGACCGGTCTCAACCACTCTTTACCTTGTCTTCGGCCTCCTTAGTACCTGTAAATCTGTAATCATAGACAAGTGAGTTCTCATATAGAAAGGCGCCGAACCATTTTGGCGCGACCTCTAATTAGGTTTTGATTCCTTCTCTTCGAGGTCCCTTAACCCTCACACAAAGACCAACCTCACACAAAGACGCCTTATCAGGAGACGCTTATGGTCTAATCTACGTCATGGTATACCCCACGTTGAGGAGGTAGACGCTCGGTAGCCGAAATGTGGAGCGCACCCTAGTTTCATCGAAAGGCAAGAATGCAAGCTTAAGGGTCAAGGGATAGTGAAGGATCGATCACTAGCACTTTCATGGTCATGGGACGACGGACCGAGGATCCTAGTAAGGATTATCAACTTTTTGGTAAACGAGAGCAATTCATGAAAACAAAAGCAGTAGTTCTTATATTGAAAGCAAGCAAAGATAATTAAAAAAGCTTGTTGTAGGATGCGATTTTTGTTGACTAGTATTCTGTAAGTAGGCCTATTTGATAGTGCAATTCTACTACTAGTAGACATTGATTGTGTAGAATAGCAATACATTTTATAAATGGTTAGAAACCTATACAAAACCTAATATCATTACCCAAGATTCGATGAGTAGGAAGTAATTTTCGAGTATGGATTTCAAATGTCCAACTTAACAAACTAAGGTGCGAAATGTAAATTTTAAGGGGTGTGACCGTGTGACTTAGTTTGAGAAGGCGCAAGGCGCACTGAGGCGATGGGGTCCCAAGGTGCTGAGGCGCAAGGCGCGAGCCTTTTGCACACAAGGCGCGCTGATTTTCAGAAGAACATCCATATTTTACAGCCAAATTTTGTGCGAAAATAATCCCTTTTTTGTTTTAAGGAGGGCAAACATGTACTTTAAAAGTGAAAATTAAGGATAAGGGGGAGAAAACAAGGGTAAAATAAATGAATTTGGAAAAAAAATATGGAATTGCACACTAATGCGCCTCGTGTGCGCCTTGGTGCGCCTCACCAGTTGCGCCTTGTGCGCCTCGGGTGCGCCTCATGCGCCTTAGGTGCGCCTTTTGTATCCCATGCGCCTCACAGTGTCCGATGCGATGTAGTTGGCGCCTCACTGCGCCTTGCGCCTAGGCGCGCTTTTTTAAACTAAGCCGTGTGAGCGTGCAGACCATCGCACATTGCTTGTTGTGGTTGGCCTAATGGATGTGGCTTGGTTTCAACTTCCGATTAATATGAAGTAGAATAATACTAGTGATATCAATGAATATAATGTTGCTTTTGAGGAAGTTGTTGATGAGTACAGAAGACGTTGTGTAGCATCCTATTACTTGTAGCTGATAGAGAGCCCCAATTTTTTTTTTTTTTTTGGAATCTTTTGGCTGTCTTTCATACTGCCTGAATCTGGAAGATTTGTTGAAATCTTGTCATGATGTTGTCTGGCATCTAAGGTTTGTGCCTGTTCATTTGACATTTTTTGTTTCATGGTGTTAGCATGCTTATATACTTTATTTTTTGTCATCTCAAGTATGATATTTTTTCGTAACACGTTCTGTTTAATGGCATTGTTTACTTTGCGGATGATGATAATGTTTATTCGCTCGACATGTTTGAGGCAATTCGAGGTATTAGGTATAATATCTTGATGCTCCTTTCTAGGAGTTTTGTTGAATTTGTATCTTCTTTTTTTCTGCTGGTTTATGTGATTATTTGCTCCTCCCTCCCATTCTGCCAATTCATACCATATTGCCTCATTAAATTTGAAGAGCAGTAAGGAATATGTACCATTGGTTTCTTTTACCCCTATATTTTAACTTCTCCCTTTCACCCTTTCACTCCTCTACATAGCCCCACTACCGCTTCACTCCGTCACACCACAACCATATCAGTCACAACCGCTTCCCATGGCCGATCCCTTACCACCACCAGCATTCCTCCCTTGCAACCGCAGACCACCTGAACCCTGAGCCACCATCAACCCACCCAAAAAATACCCATCCTTCGAAAACCACCTCCCCTCCTAGCTTCAGAAATCGCCGATCTACCCCATCGTGTAACGATCATTCCTTTCTCCACTCCTCTTTCACACCCAAAACACCACCCTAACGTATCGTAAAAAAAATCTCCAACTCATTGGCAACAACTAGTAGCATGCTAACTAACGATTACGGTACTTAATGATGACTTTCTCAAAAGCACCCTCATATCCTTTGATATCACTAGTTTTATTCTATTTCACAGTAATCGGAAGTTGAAACCAAACCATATCATTAGGTCAATCATAGCAAGCAATGCATACCAACGTTTCAAGATCACAATACCAAAGGCTGATCAGCACAACAAACCAATACCGGTATTGTTGTCATGATTTGGACAAAATTTACATCTGCCACACTTAAAGGAAACCACATCACATGAAATGTAAATACAAAGTCTAAGCAACAATCACATCCTAAATAACATTCCCTCCCATAGTTTGGATCCATACTATTTTCCTTGTTCAGCTCATTTAGTGGATTCATACCATTTTCTTAAATGGCAAAAGTAAACCGTCCAAATGACCAAAACACCTTTATCATATTACTACCCTTTCTTTATACACACGTCTCTCATCCTCTTTCTCCATCCCACTCCACAACACAACACCATCACCAAGCACCACGACAACCCACCATATGACCCACCGGCCACCGCCTTTCTCAAAGCCTAATCTGCAGCCACCTCATCACTACCGGATCCTCACTTCCACCAGACCCACCACCTCCTCATCAGGACCACCTACTGCACTGAACACTCACCACATCAACTATAAACCAGCACCAACCACCAACCACCAAACACCAAACACCACCCTAAGAAATTTCTGGTGCATTTTCTATCTTGTTCATTTCATCATTCTATAAATGTACTCCTAGACTAGTAGTTCTGTGTTAGCTCTCATCAAACAATATTTTTTCGTTGCTGTGTTTCATTGCTGTGTTTCTCTCTTTGCTTGATAAAAACCTATTTATAATCAAATTCTTATAACATTTACAGTCGTTTTGGCACTTGGCCTGTTGCAATGCTGGCACAAAGTAAAAATAAGGCAATTCTTGAAGGCCCTGTGTGCAATGGGAGTCACGTAATTGGATGGCATACAAATGAGAAAAGCAAGAGATTTCGAAGATTTCATGTTGATATATCAGGATTTGCATTTAATAGTACCATTTTGTGGGATCCTCAGAGATCGCAACGTCCGCTTTTGAATCATGTACTGCAGCTGGACACTGTCAAGGAGGATTTTCAGGTATTCACTTCATGTGTGATGCTCTTGTGCGAGCTCTTTGCATGATATCTTATGAGTAGACCTACTAAGTACCATTGGCGTTTCCAAGGGGGGTGCAGTGAGTGCATCTGTGCATCTGCACCCCTCATTTTCCAGAAATAACCGCATTTTTGTGCAAATAAGAACATTAAATATATTGGTCTAGTGGTTGTTGATTTATTTCTTACTTAAAGGTCATGGGTTCTGTTAATAATTTTTCAATGTTATTTTAACATTTGTTTTATGTATTTTTTGCCCAATCAAATTTAAGAAATTTTTATGCATAGCTCGATTTTTCATTGTAAGAAATTTTTAGGCACCCTCATCAACCAAATCCTAGATACGCCTCTGCGGCAAGTACCAAGGTCATTTGCGTCGACTTAAAACAGGTTCGGGTAATTTATGGTGCATTGTCATTGGGTCAATTAAAATTTGGATTGTTTGAGTCGGTGATTGCTTGTTGGATTAATTGGATCATTTTAGAAATTTGAGGTCTTTTTTTTTTTTTTTTTTTTTTTAAGTAGTCTTATAGAGATAGGTTGTTTTCGGATTTTGGCGCCTTTCTTGGTAAAGGTTTACAGGTGGTTTTGTTTTCGGATTTGGGTTCAATTGGGTTTGTGTCCCACCATCAGGGATGGGATATCCAAATTGAGCTATTAGTCAGGGATACTCGGCAAACTTAAACTTGCCTGTTCGCGTTTATGAGATTCCAACCCTCTCGAATCTAGACACGTGCCATAAGAACCAAAAGAAAGCAGTATAATCGCTCTAGAATATGGCTAAATGGTAAAAAAAACACCACAAGAGAGTAGTACTTTTGAAAAGAACATAAAACGCATAATTTAGGCTTCAATCGGGCCGTCAAAATAGGTCAAAAGGGGTTAAAGCGGGATATATAGGTACGCAAAACAAGGTGTTATCAGTTATCACTATGTTATTACAAAGGAAGGCAGACAATCTTTTTGAATAAATGGTGTTGGGAGTTTGTATACCATTTTCTGATACTTGGTATTTTTCAGGAGACAACATTTTTAGAGAAAGTCATTGCAGAAGAAAGTCAAATGGAAGGTATTCCTGACAGTTGTGGGAAGATCATGAACTGGCATCTGCATTTGAATGCTCATGGTGCCAATTATCCGAGAGGTTGGATGCTTCAGAAGAACCTTGATGCTGTTTTCCCCATTAATTGATTGGATTCAGCATTATTATTATGCTTATAACTTTTAAGTCCAGATGCCAAAAATAGTTTAGATGGATTAGTTTTGGGAGTTATGGAATGACTAGCTTGGGAGAAATTAACATTTGTGACTTGACGACAAACCAAGGGGGACTGTTCCTGTTCTTTTTCACTGGTTCTGCTTCAGTGCTTCCTGCCCATTTATGTCTCACTGAAATATCCAAACAAAAATAGAAAGACAAGTAGCTCTGCCATATTCGGTGATCAATTGCATTGGTATTCAGCTGTATTTCTGATGTTGTGTGACACTTGCATCTGACAAAGCATCTGCTTCAGTAGTCTTGCTACTGCGCGCTTCTGCTATACGAGAAGCAGGTTGGTCGTCAATACTTTAATGTTCGAGTGAAGATTTCTATTCATTGGAGATAATCTGTAAGTTCCCTAACGAAGAATTTTCGTTTTGGGTGTAGTGTTTTGGTAGTCCTCGGCCTTGGCTGCCTTTGTATTAATAATAAAATGAGAAGTTGCTATTTTAATGTAGCTTCTTTTCCTATTATAATTATGGAATCAAATCGCAATTCCTTTTAACACCTTAATCCTGCTTTTTTTTTTTGGTGTGAATCAGTGCATTGATAAGGTTTTTGCAACAGATTAAGTGTTGTACATCAGCATTTTCATGACAAGGAAAGCTTGCTGATATATCAAAGAAAGAGAGGAAGACTGTTGTTTTTGCAGCTGCTAAGATTCGTCGGAGTAGTTGATTTGCCACGGATTATTCTCCTTTGTTTCGAGTGTAGATGGAGCCACAAGTACAGTTCTAGCTTTGGACTTTCAACCTGGATCATGAGCACAAGTACGCCTTTAAGGTTGACGGACTTCAAACCCTCATCATGAGTTCTAACGTATCATGATATCGTCTCAGTTGCTATTTGCCTCTGCTATAGATTATGAATGTGACAACATTCACTGCCAGTTTGAAAGCTCAGTATGTATTGGTTTTCAACTTACATTCCCACAACTAATTATATCCGGTTACCAGTTCGGCCATCTTCTCCTCCCATCCATGTTCTTGTCAATACCGATCCCACATCTTCTGTAAACCAAGGTTAGAGAGACGGGAGGTTAGTAAATTGCTCAAGGGCAATGAACGAGAAATTTGAGAATTTTTTTATTCTTCGATCTACCAAATGAAGAAATCTCTACCATAGGGGAGCTTTGAATGAAATGTATATACATCCTTATATTCTCTTCTATCTCCCTTTCCTCTCCCTCCCTCGGTCTTACTTTCATTTTCGAACAAGGCTACAGTGTGAATTGAATTAAGAATCGTCTTCAACTCTTACACAGCACCGGTGAAGGAAGCGTAAGTATGCATCCTAACAGCTATATTGAAAACACAAATCGACTATTGTTGTTACATAATACGAGTATATAACTGTAGTGACACTTCCTTTTTCTTTTTTTATAGGGTACAAATTAATAAGTGTGAATGTGCGATGTTGCAACAACGGAGGGATGGTTCACATAGGATCAATATTCAGATTTAAAACATTATTCAACAATAATTTTTATGAAATCCAAGAATAATAATACAAGAAATAAAGATATAAGAAATGAATAAACGATTGCATATATTCCATAAATATTTGTGGACTTAAATACTAAGTTCTTAATGCTATTAACAATTTCATGCTAGAAAATGTGTCACACTCGTAATACTACCACTCTAGCTTAAGTACACTCTAAACCTAATTATGTAATGTTTTACTTTTACCTTAATACCCAAATTCTACCGCAGTTAAAAAACTTGATTATTGCCGCACTATATTTATACGGTGACACCTGTAACATTGACTAAAAAGTCAACGAGAAATTTCGGACTTGGCCGTACCAAATCCAAGCTGTTGCTCCATTTCCCAGCTCAGTCGCGGGGCCCCTCCATAATGTTTTGGAATATACTCCTGCACATTTGCCACGTGGACAGCTCAGATGACTTGATGATTTTTTAAATGGATAAAAAATGACACGTGGGTGAAAAAGTGAGATAAATACCTCAAGTTTAGACATGAGTTCATGGGCAGTTGGGGCAGATACAATAATGTTACGGGCAGCAGGAGTTACGAAACCTTCATCAACAGTCTTGTCTATGAAGGACAACAATGAGTTGTAGTACCCATCCACATTCAACAACCCTACCTGTGTTTTCATCCCATTTTCACAATTTAGTATTTTAATTAACACAAAATAAACTTCGAATTTAAATTGATTAAAGTTTAGTAAGTGTGGGTGATTAGTTTTCTATTTTAGTGTAAAAGTCGGACTTGAATTTGAGCTCATATCATAAACAATTGAAAAGTTTAGAGTATACAGGGTCAGGAAGCGCGATGACGTGGTACACCCGGTATATACAAGAATTTCTTAGATTGTTAGATAATTACTCTGAAGTTGAAAAAAAAATAAGAATTCAAAGTAAAAGATGAGTGAAAATTTGAAATTGTATTTGGTCTCTATATTTCACGGGTAATTTCAACGTACCATTGTTTTTGTGTAAAGTGATTTTGACAAACTATTACACTGGTGTTCGATTTACATATGTAGAATAATATATAATCGTTTGACTAAGATAGTTGAAATTTGTGGATGTTTTTATACAAAATTTAAAGTGCAAAACCGTGTATTAATATGTTTATTACATGGTGAATTGATAATGAAGATTCCATTTGTTATTAGAGACACAGACATTACAACATTATGATTACAAGACCAAGTAAGTAGTACTTCGTACTAGTTTAGAGTTGATCGTGTTTGTTTATCGACCACATTTGTTCCACTATTCAATTAACAATCCATCTAATAATCTTCTTCCCAAAAAGTTGCAATTTGTCATATTCATCACTATTATTCCTTTACAAACATGGCCTTCACATTATCAACATATTTCTTCTTTTTGTTTTCTTATTAGTTGCCTCCATCAATTATATTATTATCACCAAAGATTTGTGTTTTAGTTGCAACTTGAAACTTGAGACAATTTAAACTTTTCGATGATCAAGCAAGTTAATTGTTCGGTTTTTATTTAACAAATTAATCTTATCGCAACAAAACTTTTAAGTGCGGTATAATTTACCGGCTTCTCATGGATTCCTAGTTGAGCCCAAGTGATCACTTCCAGTAATTCTTCTAATGTTCCATAGCCCCCTGTAAAACAAAGATTTATTGCTTAGGTTATTAAAGTTGTCTCAATTATGTAATTCGTAGAAACTGATCACGCTTATTTAATAATTATATATAAGGTGATGGGTAATGGGGTGATCGACTCCTTTGAAATGTAAAAGTAGCCGTGGAATATATTTGGAATGCCCGTTATTTTTAATCTTCAAACTTTCATCACGGGGTAATATACAACTTACCTAAACTTTAGGTAGGTAAGCACATGTTATTATCACAATAAACTTTTAAATTCGGGAATTAGCTACTAACTTATTGTTAATCAATAGATTAAGAGCATATTAATATAGTGGTAAAAAAGGAGATGCAGTAAGTACCAGGTAAGGCAATGAAAGCATCAGCTTGACGAGCCATTTCTGCTTTCCTTTGATGCATACCAGACACTGCTCTCACTTCCCCAACCGTCTCTCCTGTTATCTCTTTCGGCATAAGTGACTTCGGAATCACCCTACACGTTAAAATACACCTTATAAGATAAAACTATTTTATAACATATTCACAAATTTATCGAATATTTTTATATTATTTGATCAAAACTAACTGTGATTATTGTAGGACCCTGACTTATCAAAATATTGGACATAACGACTAAGTTATACATCCATAATCCTACACATATCAGCTTAAAGATAATATTATACTACTCGTTCCATTCAATTAAACAAAGTATATTCGTTTTAACTTTAAGAGACGAATATCATATGAGAAAAACCTCGTACGTAAAAGAGTATTTTTTTTTTTTTTTTGATGTTAATTCGTATTGAAAGTGAAAATGTAGTAAATGAAATTACCCCAAGACATGACGACCACCATCATAGACAGCTTGAGAGACCAAACCCATCAATCCAATGCTTCCTCCTCCATATACCAAGTCTATTTTCCTCTCCACCTGCCATTAATATTAATTTAATTTAATTTAACTTAATTTACTTACCAAGTTACTTTACAATTAGCATACATAATTCTAATTGAGGAACAAATTATAAATCAATTGTTTTATAAAATGTGTAAACAACACTTCAACCTCTATGTTTCCTATATCAACAACATAGCATCTTTTACTTTTTTTATTAACAAAATAAGATTGATTAGTGGATATTCTATTCACAATATCACTATAATTAAACTTGCTTTGTCATTATGGACGTATAACAATCCCATAATAATTCATGTACACCTAGCTCATGCAATGACTTTAAACGATAAATGAGACGTATAAGTTATTATATATATATACAACAGTCTTATTTACGTATTTATAAAGGCGAAAAATGTTTGAAAATGAAAAATACCAGTTGATTAGCAAGTTGAAGGGCAGCAAGCTGATAGCTAGGATTCTTGCCAGGACTACTACCACAAAACACACAAATTCTCTTAAATCTACAACTTGTTGTACCTAAACTCTTCTTCATACTATTTTGCTTTTCTAGTTTGTTTTCCATTTCTAAAAGAGTATCAAATATATTAAACAAACTCTCTAGTAATTTTGCTTCAAATAATTTGATAATTTGTTTGTTTTATAAAAAACTTGGATATTTTGTAAAATTTAGTATGACAATTTCTATGAATTTATAAGATAAGGGAAATTTTATAAATTTGGGTGGTAGTGTTAGTTGGCAAAAAAAGAGGATATGGGGATGAGACTAAAAATGCCCAAAAAGACAGGAATAGTAAAGTGTTGAGAAAGAGAGAGATTAGAGGGAAGGTGACCACTAATAATAATAATAATAATACTTCACATACACTTAGTTAAGGTCCCCTCTTCCCTCTTTTTATATCACAAAAAAATGCAACATCCTTCTCTACACGTCTCTCTAATTCTTACCTCATCAGATTTTTATTAACTAATAATAATTATGCAAAAAGTGGACTATCTTGTCCCACAATAATAAAATTATGACAAAGATGAGCTAGGACGGACTCCGAATCGGATATTCAATTCAAAGTGTTAGTTTCGATTGAATATCTATATTAGAAATTGTAAAATTAGATATTCATATTGAATTCAAATGTTTTAGATCTCCAATGTCAACTTAACTTTTGGATCGAATATCTAGATCTAAAGGTTCTGATCGATCCAAGAATTTTGTTGTTTTATCTTAACCCTAGTACAAACAAGAAAGAAAATATAAGCTAAAGATACTTATAGCCTAAATTTGAATTTAGTTAATATTTATAATTATTTTATAAGCCTTTTATATTTGAAAATAAATAGTAAGTATATTATATTATGGTGATGGCTAGCTCACCTCTAGCACAACATATTCTTTTATATCAAGTCCCGTTTCTTTTATATCAATTTTTTTTAAGATAATAAAATTAGATCGATTCTCAAAATAGAACCAGTCAACCTGTTTTGTGTGCTCAATCACCCCAAGCT
>JAOWBH010147021.1:0-21426 GCA_028566215.1 Silene coronaria | reverse complement strand
TAATTATGATCGGTCAAAGTGTTTTGACGGAATAAACTTTGACTGAGTACAAGTTCCGAAAACGACAATTTTTTTTTCAAACTGAAGATCTCGTAAAGACGTACAGACGTACAATATGAAAAAAAAAAAATACCGATTTTCGTTGCCGTAGCTAAGAGTTATTGTCAGCCAAAGATTTTCTCCAAAAAAGAGGGGTACAAATGAGAAAGTGAAAAAGTAGAGGGGTACAAGTGAGAATATCCCTTGTTTTTATTATTAGATTTTTTTTAATCTACAAATATATATTCAAGTATTATTTGTTTACTTTTTAAAATTTTCCAAACCTTTTTACATAATCTTTTTATATTATCAATTTATCATGCTTCGCTGGAATGATATTTTTTTAGTTGATTTGACTTTTTTACACCTTGTTTTTTCACTTGATAATTTGGTATTGTAAAAAATTTCTAATTTAATTTTTTAAATAATTTTCTTGGTATCCATGTTTTATAAAACAAAAAAATGTCTATCTTGTTCATTATTTTTTATATCTGCAAGTTATGCTCTCTCTCACTGGTGACTGTCAGACCATTTTGATAGCATTTCATGGAAAACTGTGGCAAACATAATTAAGGTCTAGTGGTCTACCACTCTGATATAAAATGATACACCCCCACCCCCTTCTTTACATTCGTTGGGTATGTAGTATATGTACTATGTACGGAGTACCATATTGATATGGCACAATCATTGGTCATTTACTAGCATTACTTTCGTCATTTAAGGAAACATATTAATCCAATGAATGAGCTGCAAATGGACAAAAGTATGAATACAGATAAAGTTATCTTTACCCCTCTTTAGCTCCCACTTTTAAAGAGTGTATTAAAATTAGCTTTTCTATTGATCATTTACTAGGATTATTTTGGTCATTTAAGGGAGTATGTGTTTCACAGAGAAAATTGCTCGCATTAAGTTGAGGCTTGAGTCTCAGTTTCACCAGTAACAACAAAGCTGAAGTTATCTTTGCCCCTCTTTAATTCCTTCTTTTAGAGTGTGTAAACTTAGCATTTCTATTGAATAGAAAATTAAAGCGCTTAATAACTGAATTCATAGAAAATTGTGAAAAGAAATGGTCCTAAAGGAGGTGACAGAGTCACTCTATTAAGTCTATATACCCAAACTAACGGATAAGCCACCATTTAAATAACTGATTATGACACACTATCTGCAGTCACTATAAACAAATTTATCAATTATCATACCTCTGTAGCAACAAGCTAATATCTGCAGCTTCTGGAGCTTTTCTCTCTTTTTGCTGCCCATAGATTTGGCACGAAACAACATATGTAAACTTCAGATCTGCTTGAGCTCGTGCCTCACTAGACAGCTCAAACCCATTACTGGACATAAGATTTGAATGAGAATTCGCATCATCTCCTACAAAGAGATTCAATACCACTAAGTATACGCATTTTTTATATCCAACTGTGCATCTAAATTTATATGATGGCAAACTAGCTACCTATCAATCCTCTTCTTTCTAGAAAGCTCTGAAGCATTAGTGCTCTTCTATAGTACATCATTCCACGCACTGCATTTATGCCAAGTCAGAAGAAAACACAATATGACACATCCAATGACAAAAGAAGAAATGAAATAAGGAAACTACGCTGCCTCTCAAAAGACCAACTATTATTACCTGTCCTAGCCAAGGTCTGTCCGCGATATGATACCCAAAACCGGAGCTCCAAATTATCAGTAGAACTTTGATCAAAATCTACTTCTCCAGACAACTTGCCTGGACTGATCCGCTCCAAGAAATTCTCCCACTCATCTGTATCAAAAAAAAAATAATTCTGATTTCCCTATAGCCTATTCGATAGCGGAAACGAGAATATAGAACAATAATGCAAAAAAAACAGAGCACCTGGAAAAATCTTTTGGAGATAGAACAGTATAGACACTCCATCCTCATTTTCGGCCCGCAGCTCGGTAGAACTATACAGCACAGTCTCGCTGTAATATGGAGTGAATACACTGATATGTGGGAGAGGCATGTTAGTGATTTAATGCACAAAGTGCATATCCTACATACTAGTATCTAGCAAAATGATCACCCTATATTCACAGTTTTATATACCTGAAAGGCATCATTTCGCATACTGGTTTTGCGGGAGGCATATCCATAAATAAAGAATTGGTAAAAAATTCTAATCGTCTTCTTGCTTCCAAATTTTTAGGTATATTAGCTGCTGTATCCTTCACAGTTAGTAGCAAATGAAGTCTCTTCACCAACTCTTTCTGAAAGCACAAAAGGCAGCAAATGAATATCTTGAATTATTTATACACAGTACAGTAACATACAGGACTTGGAAACAATCAAACTAGCTAAGCATATGCTTACAATTTCTGGGTCCTTTGGCCACTCTATCCTGGAAAACAAGCGTCCTTCGTTTCTAGCTTTAGCTAAAATGTTCCATGTATCAATTTGCTCCCTAAGGGATAAAAAAAAAATAATAAATAAATAAATGCAAGTTACGCATACAGGAACCTAAGGCGTAGTTCACTAGTTCTTAATGATTACCTCAAATCAGTTGAGAGCAAATCGTGTGTCACAACCTCATAAAAATCATACAGAGCTTTTGCAGCACCTTTCGCAAGAACAGGAGTCTCGTTTCCTGTCTAAAAGTGAATTAACTGGCATTACTTATTAAGAAAATACAACAAATAAAAACATAAACAAGTAAAAGTGCAAAATAACAAGCATAATTCAGTCACCAATTTACCAGAAGACCAGTCAGCGCCGTAAATCTTGACTGCACTAAGGGGAGCTTTTTGAGGGACAAAGTTAAATTAAGTGAACCTGCCATGATGCTATTATAGATCTCACGGTAAACTCTCTCAACCCTGAAGTAAACATCATTGAAGTTCACGGTGTCACGGTGAGAAATGAAAGAGTTATATCATCGGCAGGATTTGAGAACATGTTGGAAATACATACCAACGTCTTCCTTCACCATCAACCAAGGCATGTAAAATCTTCTCTATGCTGTAATAACACTCTTGGACTGCATAAGCCATGTAATCATCTCTGCGTATTCTATTCCACAGGTCTGCTTGTGTGTCTTTGCAATCCAAAGCTAAGTCAATAGCCATTAAAATCTGCAGCATCAATATATAGAATGAGGAAGCATACGACAACAGAAAAACGCTGAGAAAAGTTCACTGAATTTCACACCTTACTACTGAGAAGAAAGAGAGGCCATTGAACAAGAGGAAGAGTGCCAGCATTACTAGGCATTGAGAGCAAGTCTTTTTCCCTGAAGGGAGAACAATATTAAAATCTTTGGCAGCCATTAATAAAAAAAATCAAAGTGAATATATTAGCTTTAGTTAGTCGTTCGTAAAAGAGAGAGAGAGAGAGGTTAAGAATTTTTCACCTGGTGCTAATAAAATCTTCTTCACGCAAACTTTTAATAATCTCGTTCCAGAACGGAGCAAACGTTGAAGCATAACTTTTGCTCATATCATGAGAGATCTACATAAAATGAAATCAAAGATGCAAAATAATCCCTCGAAGAAGTAATGTTTAAAATTCAAACATTTTAGAGAGAAAGCCTCTGGAGCTAGTAGATCATCAACTTACGCATACACCGATGCAAGTTACCACGGTCAAAAAATGTGGACAAAAAAATATAAGATTCTACCTCAGCTATCATCAGGTCCATCACTCATAAGTCATAAGTCATAACACAATCAGTATAAACCCAAACAATTATCTCGAAACTGGCCCCCCACACACAGCTAGCTCAAAATAGGGTAAATGATTACCAAATTTTAAAAAATTAGCAAGCTACTCCACTTGTGTTACAAAAATCCAGTGCATCATTAGGTATGGCTAACGGGATATTAAGTACTAAACCTGCTGTTTCTAGCAAAATCTATGTCGGTAACATGGGCTCAGGCTACTCAGTTGTTTCATTAATTGGACAAGATAAATGGGACCTTACCCTCTTAAGAGTTTTTTTTATGTAAGAATCCAAACACAAAAATTCTAAATATACTGCCCAAATGACTTAGTTATAGCTAGTGTGCTTTGGAAACAAGAGGGATACTGCTTGATCCGTTCATTGTAACAATGACTTGTTCAGCGAACAAATAAATCAGACATAGAAGTACCTCAGGATTTTCTTGATCAAAAGGTAATCTGCAAGATCACAAAAAACAAAAATTCTCACAAGGCAGAAGTCTTAAATATCAACATGAGAGAGAAACTAAAAAGAACTAGAGTAGGATTACAAGTACCAAAAACTTCTAGTGCCCGAAAAAAAAATTCTGCTCAAGTAGTTACTATTATTATAAACAGTCGGCTCTGAAGCTTCAGCTTATTACAGTGATTAAGTTCTAGACTATGAGCACTTCCCAAGTTACAGGAAAAAATCGTCCTTCGACAACTAAGTCACTCTGTCAGCAGCTCCTAAATTTCCTAATAAAGTTCAAAATATAGGCCAACTTAATTTGCTTTTGTTGTACATGACACCAACAACAGACTACCTATAACCAAAAAACCGAGGACTATATCCCTTGACTAACCCAACCATCAGCTTCGAATAAATTCTAGTCATAGAGACAGAGGGCACTTAGAAAAAAGAATCATAAACAATTTGCATAAATCAATATGTCATCAACAAATGTTGGCTTTGCAAGGTCCTCCTCGCTTGACCATATAAGAAATCAACTCAAGGAAATCATATAAAAAGATACAAACTTTGAATAGACTCGACTGGTTTATAAGTAAGGATACCTTTTCATTCTTGGAGATGACATTTTCTTCACAAAAGCTTCTGGGAAGCTTTCAAAACGTTTATGCACCATTTCAATTGAACGTATCTGTTAAACAAGGGGGGGAAAAGAAATAAACAAAAACAGATAAATAAGATTGCATAAACTTAGGTAACATAGCACCTCATGGTGGCATTCAAAATTATAAAAGCTAACCCATTCAAGAAGAAAATAGAGCATTACTCATATAACAATATACCTCGCCTAGCCGATCCCTAGCACCCATCACACCTCCAACAAGGGCTGATAGAAGTGTGTACCATATGTGGATATCCATTAGATATATCTGCACAAGTATCACACATTAATAGAAGTGGAATGCAAAATTTGCAAATGCAGCCTGACAGAATTCATGTCAGCAGAGACAAGTCGAATGTAACAGACAATGGGTCCACATAATCCATGATAAGTACACAAAAGCACCACAAATTATACTAAGACTGTGCAATGGTAGGATCACTTAAAAAGTGATCACTTTATGGTAAATTGTGACCATTTTAAAAGTGACCATCTTATATTATAATATAAAACGGCCATTTATTAAGGTGGTCACTTTTTAACATACAATAGTCACTATTTTTTATCGTAGTTGCTGTTTCATGGACAAAGATTACTCTTTCATGGACTTTTGTCATTACTTTTCCATACCTTACCCTTCCCCCAAAAAACAAAATAAACAAACTCTAATTCTCTTCATCGCAAAATTAATCAAATCAATCAAATTACTCAATTATGGACGCTAGTACTCATGTCGATCAAGTTATAGTTCTAATTTATTAACCATGCTATATCCAATTAGGGAGATTAAATCAATTTAGATTAATGAAATTAGGGTTTGAGAAATTATTGTCAATGAAAAATACTCCCTCTTATTCTATATAACCCTCCCCATTCACCCTTGGCACAAAATTAAGGGTTTGATTAAAATAAGCATAAAGTACTGTTGTGGGGTGTGTTGATTGGAGAGAGGGTGTTATGATTATCATTATTAATTGGAAAATAAGCATAAAGAAGCCATAAGGACTATTTGGTCTTTTGCAAGATAAAACTTTACCAAAAAAGGAAATAGGAAAGGTATTGTGAATAGACGAAAAAGGAAATGGGGAAGGTTATTTAGAATAGGAGGGAGTATGTGCGTCTTTATCAGTCACCAATGGTAAATCGCTACTTTTTCACTTGCACGTCCTTGTATTGGGTTTCATCAAGAAATCAGATGCACATGAAATAGCACCAAAAGCCCTAAAACACGGAGAACACTCTTATTTACCCATGATTTACGCAATTTATGGAGTTTATTCATTTAATTACTGAACTCAAGGTTTGCATAAACTCGGAAAAATCATTGAGATGTGGGTAAACACGAAAAAACTCTTAATTACCCATAATTTACGCAAGGGAATGGTCGGTGGTCTGGGAGAAGAGATGTGGTGGTCAGGTGGTGTGGCTAGTCTGGCCGGTGGTTGGTTGGTGTGAGTAATTGAGAGATTTATTGGATTGAAATAAGATAGAGAGGGTGTAGCAATGACAAGGGTATAATGATCATTCATGTCCATGATTGAGTAAATCATGTCCATGAAAGAGCATCACCCTATATCTTCTCATGTACAAAGGCTCTTTTAAAAAAGGACAGATATATGAGGACGATCAGAAGATTAAGCTCTCGGTGAAAGATGGTCACATTTTGCAAACACGAGAGTTACTCCATCACTTGCCTATTACAGTTGGCATAAAACGTAACCTTTTGACATATGAAGTCACATCCTTTCCACCTTGCGGGTGTGGCCCAAGTCCATTCGTGGAATTTAACATCACCAATACAATAACCTCAAAAGGAAATGGTGGAACACAAAAGCAATGTCCTTGAAAATACAATGATTTTTGTCAAGTACAACACCAAATAACCAAAGGAACTAACATCCAAACTTCATTAATCCAACCCTTTTCATCCTCGTGTCCGAAGCCAAAATAATGTATTTTCACTAGGCAAGAGTGAGCCCAACTCGCATCCAAAAATAAGTTTTACAAAGGTTAGAGCCAAAGCCAAAGGGCAGACAATTATTTCTGGCACTGCTATTATGATCATTGTCTTCATTATTTAACCCTCCACCCCCGAACCAATTTTTTCCGACGATGTGAATGGTGTAGTTAGTTTTAGAGAACTACATTAAATTTCTTGTAGATCAAAATCTTTACATCTAAAATTTTAGCAGAAAAAAATCCAGAAAGAGAGATGTAGGTGGAGAAGGGTGTAGAGGAGTTCGTTGGAACAAGATGATTCACAATCTGTATCAACAAGATGTGATGCAAAAGGTGGTTTAGAAAGTAGAACGAGGGTTTGATGTGGTCCGTTCGATCTGGTGGTCCGAGCACATGCCAGGGAAAAGGTCATCGGAGATTATGGGCTTAGGTGGTAGAGAGGACAGATATAGGTTGATGCAAAATGAAAGTAGAGAGGGTATCAGAACGAAGAACGAGTGGAGTGGGGTTGTCGGACTAAGGTGCTAAATAGGGGTTATATCATAAGCTTAAGAGTTAAGACGGGTCAAATACATACCAAATCATCCCACTTGTTGCCTAGGAAATGCCAAAAGTTTTGTCATTATTATCATCATGTGATAATATTTGACCCGTCTTAAGCTTAAGACGGATAGTACCCGTCTTAAGCAAGACATACTATTTATGTAAAAACGAGGTTTTGATAACGATAGGTTGGTAAAGTTTATGCCAAAAATGGAATTGGTACTTTGGTAGAATGGATAGAACTGTCCAAAAATGTAAGGTTGGTAGAATGCATTGGATTTGAGGGAGTAGTAAAGTAATATTACAGCTATCAGAAATAATGTTATTTATACATACAGAAAATCAGCATAACGAATTATGAGATGACAAAGTAGAGATATAAACCCAAGCTAGATCAGCCAAGCTCAAGATAAGGTTGGCAAAACGAATTATGGCCATCAGAAACAGTGTTATTTATCAGCCAAGCTCAAGGTCTACACACACCTAAGTCAAACCAGCCTTGTCAATCTAGAGATCAGGTTCACTTGTCTACAGTCGTATATAAATGAATGAGACATAGGAATATCAGATACTTGCAGTAGATAAATGCTTTAACTCTCATCTGCAAAATCACTTTCACCTGATCTGTGTTCCCAATCATGATAAAATGAAAATTCAGAACTCATAAGAAACTTACTGCAACAACCGGGGCCCATAAACTTGCTATAGTTAGTGCATTATGATTATCTGCAATAATTTGCACAGTACAATCATCAATCGTCAGTTCATCATGTAGGTTACAATGACTTATACTACAAATATAAGAAACAGCGCTTCTCTTCTAACTTCTTATTCCATACAAAAATTAATCTTTTTTTTTCCAAAATAATGCTAAAATTATTTTTACAAATTAAAAACAAAATGAACAAATTGGGCCGAGTTTAAAAATACTAGTAAAATAGGGTACATGTAAGATATATGTTTAGGCACCAGGGTAACGAGTAGAGACCCTGCATGGTGGCGCGTCTTATAGAGACCGATATAACACATGGAGTGTCTCAGTTTCTGGTATGTTTAAAAAACTAAAACTAAAAATATGTATGTTACACAAGCATCTAATAGCCTACTCTATTCCTTTTTTTATAAGACGCTTGCACATATTTAGCGCTTAAAGTTCTGATCTTTTAAAAACTGATGCACCAGCCCAGTAAATTTGCAGTTAATTCTTGTATTTTTATTTTTGTCTTGGGTAATGCGCCACGAAATACAACAGTTTCAATCCATGCCTAAGATAGAGGAAAAAATCCTATGGGGACAACTGAACCCCATTTTTACAAAGGCGTATAATCCGACAAATTTTGAGGAAAAGAATTATTTTTGACCATTAACTAAAAAACGGTTCCGAAAAAAAGAAAAGGTACGAGGAATCTTAAAACAAACACAACAAAATGAGTACCAAATACTAGCACTTACGCTTTGAAACTAAATCATGCCACGAGTATCGAATATCTGGAAGGCGCGCAATAATTTGTGTAGGCCTTACTAAGGGCTGAATCTGTAGAGAAACATTTATTTAACAAATACAAGATATGTCAACAAAAAGAAAACAAGCAACAGAAGCAATGAAAGAAGAAAGAGAGTGCTTCACCTGCAGGAAGTAAGCAAAAGTGAACTTGCATGCGAAGATGACCAACCAAAAGAGAACATATCTGCAAAAGATAATGTCTTTAATCAAGAATCAATGACTCGCAGTGAGCATGCGAGAGAGAGAGAGAGAGAGAAAGAGAGAGAGAGAGAGAGAGAGAGAGGGGAGGGAGGAACCTCGCATAATCAAGAGGCTTTTCAAACAGACTGCGGCCAACATAGTATCGCTCCTGAAAACAAAGAAGTGAGAACAATTAAGGGAGACCGCTCTGCTGAAAAAACAACGAAGTGCGTTGTTACAACCATTTTACCTGATAAATCCATTTAAAAAACTGAAAGAATGACTGGTCAGACATTTGAGAGAAAGCATGACAAGCAGGGATCTTTAACATTAGAGCAAATAGCAGACGCAGCCCAGCATAAACACCCAACATTAGAATGTATATCCGAAAGGATAATGATCTAGTTTGCTGTTTATTCCAATCCTGTAGAACCCGCCTGATATTTAAAACAGCCAAGATAAGAATGCTAGTAAATGTAATAGCAAAAACACAAATCACAACTAAAGAAAGTACACTCACAGATAAAAATAAATAACAGCAACAGAGCACAAGCTCCACCAAAAGAACCTAATAACCAGCCTTGAAATAGCCATCCCTCTTGCCGTCGTATATGCACCAAACATAAGCAGAACATCCAAACAACCTAGTGTCACAATATCAAACAATCCAGCAGCCAGAAATGATGTCAACAAAATAGGCTAGAAATGGCGAGAATAAGCGACAGGGAAGAGAATTGACTCACTCTCGGCAAAATTCATGACAGCAAAAGTTGGCCCAATGCTCAAAAGGAGTTTAAAAGTCTTCATATTGAGATCACCACAGAAAGCTATAATTGTTAAAGCCTGTAACATGATTTTTATCATCACTTTGATCAAGCAAATCCAGTAAGCATGATAAGATGAAGAGATTGACATGAACCTGGAACATGATGAACAGAAAGATCCACATGCGATGAAAACTGCGATATAAATGAAGAAAGGTCCGGTGCTCAACAAAACTGCTTTTTGCCGTCTGTTACACAACCGCAACAAATATGAACATTAGATAAGCACTACAATAAGTTCCGCAAGCAGAAGAAATATCAAAGCTAGTGGCGGAAGACCAAATAATAAATTTAACAAGCCTTGTACATTCGACACTCTTCAAAATACAAGCAAATTTTGAACCGAAACAAATTAAAATGAAGCCATAATCCCAAAAATGTTTAGTCGTCGACTAACCAGAAGAGCCATACAAAAAGATCACTGTAAAGCGTAAATACTGAAATATTACCCCCATATCAATTTCATCTTCCTATTATGTTTAACACGGAAACCAGTATTATAGTAAAATAATGAAAAGTAGAGAGAAGTGGTAAACAAAAGACAAGAGAGAATAGATATTAATTAACACTCAAAATGGACAGTGAGAAGATTATAGTGGGACAGCTCAAAAGTGAAAGTGAGAAGATTATTATAGTAAGAGTGGGATGGACTGAGTAGCTATTAGCTGATAAAAATTTAATGTCGGCATGAAGAAAATGCCTTTGTACAATAACACGTTCAATAGTCAGCGTTATGCCGTGAAATCACAAAGAAGGAAAAAGAAAGCAACTGAAGAGGGCAGTCACTTCAGAGAACTATCTGTAAAAGATATACTCCTACATTGATTCCAAAACACATGCTACACCCCCAAAGTTCGACAGACTGAGCACCAATATTACTCACTGTACTTTTTATATTCTGATCATATATCTAGAGCAAAAAACGTAGTGTTGATAAATCTCAATTCAAAAGTAAGAAACAAATGAAAAGAAATGCATATGCCCAGAGATATTGAGGAAAATTAACTGCCACAAAGTTCTCCAAATCATCTTTCTTGAAAATTCGTGGTATGCGATGAAAAATCGAACTTTACCCTTTTTCGATTATTTGGCTTTCTCAAAAATGCTGACGCCTCCTTCATTGGCCATCCTAACTCCAAGCAGGCAGGAGACCTACATGGAGAGAATATTTATCACAATATAAATTTGCTAAGAAAAACAAGTAACACTGGGTTCAAAGAAAAACAAACCAGAAATATTCATTAAAATCATCATAGTTCCTCCATGCAGAATGTGCAGCTCTCCCATTGTTATTTCTTGATGCTTCCTACAAGTGCAAAATACATTTATTTCATATCCTAAAGGCAACAGAAAGAGAGGGAAGAGAAGACAGCGCATAGCTCAGAGTGCAGAATTTAAAAACCTTCTCTGTTACTTTATGGTCTCTATAAAATTGGATATTTATATTTGCTTTAACTGATTTTTTAGGGGAAAATGAACAAGTCGGTTTGCGATATTTCCTTCCAATCTTTCACCCTTCACTCAAGCCGAACTCTTAATAACCACTAGGTCCACTACTCCACCCCTGGCCCAAATGCAGCACCACTGCTGCCCACCAGCCCCCTCCTCAACGCCAGCACCGCCTCTGCTCTGCCCTAGCCACCACCCACCTCTTGAACTGGCATCCTGTGTTTTCTTACATACTTCTCTTCCCACACACTTTGCTTCCCGTTCTGTCTCTTCATAACCCACGCACAGGTGGTAGAGAGAGAGGGAGAGATGACTGGAGGAGCAGGGGTAATGGGTTGTGCGAGGGTGGAGAGGAGTTGAACGTGGGGTTGATTTCAGTTAGTTGAGGGAAGTGTGACTGGAATTGTTGGAGTGATGGGAGAACAGTACATGAGTTGTGGAAATCAATACTTGCATTGGAGATATGGAGAGGTAAGGGTGCAGTCCATGGGTGGGGCAGGTGGGTTGGTAATTGATATCGGAGGTTGAGTCTTGCTGCCTTGGATTGCAGAGATGGGTGAGGTGGGGATGGAAATGAGGGAATGTCCCAGCCATAAGACACTTGCTGGCTTAAAAACAGAGGAGAATTCAATCATTTTGCATATGCAGAAGTTGCCAAGAAAAGAAAACAGAAATAATATAACTGCGTGAAAGGAGCAATACTTAGACCTAGTCTGGCAAAGCAAGTGCAGAAGGATCAAGCCCATCGACATTCAGCCATTCACACGACGACATTGGACGTAAAAAAGAAAAACTCAGTAAGGACACTAGCTCGTTGAACACTATAAGCAGCTTTGCCTACTCCAGTCAGGAAGCATGATACAAAGAGAAATCAGCATAAATTAAAAGAACCATCCCAAAACATACAAAATCCCGCAATGGCATTCTAAAATTCCAAGTGAATCTGCTAATTATATTCTCAAAGAGATACAAGCATGTAAAAGCATCCTAAAATCCCCTATAAATATTTGCTTGAGTGACACTATGACAGCATCAACACTCAAGCAATACAAACTTATTTTTAAATAAGGAACCTGTAAATAGTCAAAAATAAAGTGAACCACAATGTCTTGAAAAAGAATAAAAAAATTACAAGAGAGAAGAACAATATCACAAATAGTTTTTTGATAAAGAGAAAGACTCACTATTCTTTGGTTTTGAATAATTAATGAATAAAGCAAAATGACTCATTGAGCTGGCTAAGTTTCTTACTTTCTTTTAATGAGAAGTAGCGAACAATCAATTTTCTCTCGACGTTATTTTCATTTTTGGATCATTTGGAATTTGGACACAAGGGTAAGGCCGCATAATCAGACCCCACTTACCCCGCTATTTGCAAGATCCCTAAAGCAACCAGAAAGAATGTTGTTGATGTTGTTGTACAGAGGTCAAGAACCAATAATGGAAGTATCAAGCAATCACAAGATACACCAAGTAATGAAACAATTGTGAAACGATGAAAGTAAATGAAGATACAAGATACAAAATTTTAAGTGGAAAAGCAAACAAAAATCCAGGTGCAATAAACCTACCACATCAGGAACAACATGAAGAACCAAGTTACGAAAAAGAAAAATGAAAATAATAATGTACATGAGTGCTCCAATTATTTCTCAACAGTCTCACCAAGTTTCCACTTTCCACTAATCACACATGAAAATGAACTTTTTCACTGGGTGATATACACAACAAACTGGAATAGCTCACTTACCAAAGACAGTATTTCGTAAATGGGACATATAACTTTCTCATGAAAAGAGACAGAGTCATGTTCAATTCTACAGCTTTCAGCAAAATAAGCTTCTCCGTGATCCAAGATTGCATCTAACTCCTTCGCCATCTGCAAGCCACCACTTAATTTCAAATACCACATATGTTCATGTAAAAACCTTAGCAAAAGTTGCGCATCCAATTATATCACATCTAGAAAACAGAAGTACCTACTAGAAAAGCAAAGTAAAAGAAAAAAGATCCAAAGAGACATACATTGTGGAATATGTAGCAAATGCATTCAGGAATAAACCGAACATTGGCAGCCTCCCCCCAAATAAGGAAGTACAGAGAAACAACAAAAAGTTTCCTCTCTCGAGTAATTGCATCAGAGCTGAAGGGAAAAAGGTAGTTAGTGATAGGGGATGATGTCACTATCTAAATTATTTGCGGCAATGGTTAGTTTAAGGACCTGTTCCATGCTATCCGTATCCGCAGATATTTGCACCATCTAAAGTAATTGTCCAGGACCTTCTTGTAAACCTCGTTGATAGCCTTTTCGTCTATTTTCTGCCAATGCCAGAAGTGACCATCAAAAGCATAAATACAAATTTACCAAGAAGATCTACTATAATGGGAGGATTAAACACAAAAAAAATAGGTCAAGTACTACGGGCAAAAATTTATAAAGTTATAAAAAAAACATTAAATATATGTAGTTTATTTTCGCAGTACATTTTTCATAATACTTTCCATTTACTTACCCCCGGCTCAAATTCTAAAACAGAACAAAACCCTAAAGCAAATTCTCTCAACAATATACCCCTCGCAAACTTATCAAATTTGTAAATGCAAATTCAATTATACAACACTATTTGATTTGTTAATAAGAAATTAATCATGAAACCAATGATGTCTTCCATTTTCTTTTATCAAGGTTTGGTTTATACATATTAGGGTTTGGTTTCGCAATTCAGTGGAAAAATTATGGACAGAATTGAAATATGCACTCTCAAACTATTACTTTCTCCGTTCTATTGAATTGTATACGTTTGCTTATTGGGCACTATTCATAAGTGAGAAAAATTTTCAATGCAACTTCTAATATATAACATAAAAGATAGTCATGTGAGATCTTATTTAAATTGTCTTATCGAGTACATTATAAATTATATACTTTTTAGTAATATGTAACTCAAGATATGAGCAAAAGAAAACGAGTATTGATGTACGTGTATGAGTAAACGTATACAATTCATTGGAACGGAGGAAGTACAATCTAACACAATAATGCCTATTGATTTTGTCTATTAAACATGAATAGAGGCGTCGATCTAAATAGTGCCATGAGAACCATCTCGTGGAGTATAAACTATGCAAATTAAGGTGGTCTTATGTCCCAATTAGCACAATTAAATACACTGGTCAGTGGACCAGTGGTCATGTGACTTTTGTCTGTTTGTGTCTTTGTGATATTGGATGTCATGTCCCTTCCTTCGATTAAATGCATTTCCATGTTACAAATCTGAATGTAGTCAGTTGAGCGAGTGAAGAGGCGGTGGGAAGAAGGCGCAAGATTCAGTTGTGTGGGAAGGAAGGGCTGCTGGTTGAGGAAGGGTGGTGAGTCCTCGGTGGTTGGCGAGGAGGTTGCAGGAAGGTGGGGGTCGGTTGGATGGTGAATGCGATATACCATGCCATCTTCCTTTTCTGCTTTTTCTTGCGTAGCACATGCATAATTTTTTAGAGTGGAAATGAGAGGGTAATTTGGCCAAAAGCATACTACTGGAAATAAAATGTGTGTTGCGAAAATCAACACCCTAAATAAATCAGTCCTAACCAAGATAATTAACAATAAGAGTTTATGAACACAAGGCACCAAGCCTTAGACAGAAAATGGCATACATAGACATGGTATTTTCGGAAGGTTGAAAAGGCTACGGCATCAGAAGGCAACTTTCACATAATCAACTACATCTTGCCTTGCCAGAACCTCAAGGCCTCAAGCCAACTAGACTTGCTAAAGAGGAGTTTGTCAATTGATCATGTTTCACCGTAATGAAGTGGTCTTCTCATTTCATACGATGACAGAAAAAGTCTTGTTTTAAAGACAATTGGAAGTCAACCAAGATGCAATGTCACAGAGAATCATTAACAAAAAATTCTGAACTTAAGGTTCATTAATCATTAGACAAAAATTAATTCAGATAGCAATAGAACCAAAACGGCAAAACCCATAAACATTATCAAGGCCAAGAGGTTGAGTAAGAATGCTTTCAATGGTAAACAAAACGAATTTGCCAACAAAAAATACCACTCACAGGATCACGCTCATCCGGCAAACCCAGGTGAGATTGTGCGTTTGCAATAGCAAGAATGACATTTTCACGTTGATTTCTTATATTATCCCTCTGCAAAAAAAATTCAAGAATAGATTAGAAATGGTGCAACAAGCCTACACAAAAAAAGTAGTAAGAACATTGTAACAAACAACACAAAACAGAGCCCGCCAGCCAGCCCACCACCACCAAAAGGTTACTAAAGCAGAATACAATCCTAAAGAATTTATGACATTTTCACTTTTCTCCTTCACTGTCAAGGAACTGCAGACAAGTCATGAAAATTTTGACATTTTAAGGAAATGACATGCAATGTGTAGCAGTTTTCACCCAAAGAGAGGCTTTTGCCACAGAAACATCCAAAACCTGCTATGTATCAAAACTCTACGGTTATACAGTTCTCGAATTGAACACATACATAATATAGATTGAGGATACAAACAATCAGAAGAACTACTGTAGAGCATGCAAACACTCCTGTCACCATCAGATAACATCCATAAGTTTTAGAGTTACCTCTTACTAAAGACCAAAATGAGAAATAGAGAGATAGAACAAGTCATGAAAAAAAAATAAAAATTCATGATGCAAGCAAAGTGAATTAAAATTTATC
Source organism: Silene coronaria (assembly GCA_028566215.1). Classification (NCBI taxonomy): domain Eukaryota; kingdom Viridiplantae; phylum Streptophyta; class Magnoliopsida; order Caryophyllales; family Caryophyllaceae; genus Silene; species Silene coronaria. The sequence goes on along the minus strand of JAOWBH010147021.1, from coordinate 5,427 downwards.
AAAGCAATAATAAGCACAACAATCACATATACAAAAAATATCAAAATAATTCAAAAGACTTAGATAAAAGTCAGGACAAACCTGGAAACCAAAGACAAATTCCAAAAGATCAAACATATCCAGATTTCGCTTGCCAGAAACTTCAAAAGAAGCAGGAAGTCTAGGAAAGGTTTCATTATACATAATAGCAGATATAGCACCTCTCACCTGATCAGAAAAGCCAGTAAATAAGACTTGGATTAATAATAGCATAGAAGATGGAACACAGAAGGAGAGACACAGATAGCAGAAACTTAACATTAGCATTACAGACCCTGGTGAGGTGCAAATATAGCATATAAGATGTCCGGATATAACAATACAAGCATCCGGCCAAATCATCATTCATTGTTGAAGGGGAAAATCCCCAAAAAGAAACTATAGAAGACACATGATCCGGAATACAGCTGGAAGACAACTATTGTGATAAATAGAACAAAAGCTTCAAGAGCGAGTCGTTAATTCTTGCCTCTGGAAAAACACCAATGGCATTGGTCAAAGATGGAGCTTCCAGTGGAATAATGTTGTACGGATAGAGCTCCCCAGACAATGTAGCGTCTGACTTTTCAACTCTTCTTAACTGGGACCAAAATGAGAAGCAACAGGTAACCACAAAAATATGAATTAGAACAATTTAAAACATGAGCAAATTCAATGCAATGTGGCCGATATATAGTACAGCTACCATGGATTAACTTTTATTATTGATTTTTTCAGCTACGGGCATGTGTATACGGATATAGCCCTTGGCAACAAACGAGCGAGGCAGAACAGAGATATCCATAAATAGTAAAATCATTTTACAAAAGAGGAATCAGTTGCTCTAGAATCTAGACAGATAAACAACAAAACATGTGTGCAAGCTAAGGTAAATATCTTCTAAACCCATCCCCATGAAGGTATCCCAAATACAAGACCACAACTGAGTACACAAAATAATCGGGAGGAAACATCAAAGCTCCCCCTATACACTAACTCAAAGGTACAAACACAGAGGGCTCCAAAACCAAATACTATACACCAGGGATAGGAGCCATACCTCCTCCATAATTAGTCTTCCTACTTCAGGAGCTGCATCATTGCTTAAGGCTTTCATCACCTCGACTAGAGCCCTTAAAGTAGCAAATATTTTCCTCCTCTCCACCAATCTGTAATAGAACAATAAAAATTTAGCTTGTTGTAATATTGACGAGTGAGAACAACAATAATACTATCACTTTCCATTCAAGCAACTAATCCAAGTGAGGGATGAAAATCAATACAGAGCTAATGAGAATTATATGACGAATACTTCAAAGAAAGAGAATTATTAATTACTCTATGACATATGATTGCAACCAAGGAGGCAACTAACGAGCAGAAAATGAACACTACGCATCAAGAAGAGACCATAAAGGTCTGCTCAGCCTAATTATATCTTAGTAAGTAAATTAAGAACCTGTTCTCCATTTCCTAAGGAGCGAAAAACTTGTTATTCTTTAGCTTTGAAATATGATGAAATAAAGTTGGCACTAACTATGCTTCTCATATTGTAAGGTTACAGTTGTCTGATGCATATCTTGAGTAAATTTTGGGCAACAATACCCTTTTAGGAGTTTTCGAGCTGGCAACATGTAAGGGAGTAACCGTAATTAAAGATCTAAAAGAAAAAGGTATGGAAAGCGAGTACTGGGGAGCCTCAATAGGTGGGCATTATCTAAAAAGCGCATCTAAAATGCACCAAGTTGTTTTGGCTAATGCCTCATCCAAGGCACACCTTAGGCACATTCAAGGCTCACTTTTCTAAACTAAGGACCACCTCAAAGTTAACTCAAGCGGGGCCAGAAGAACCCAACAGAACTTTCATACTTCCACGCACGCCATCAGAAGACCACATGAACAATCAGCCTAAAATTTTTCATGCTTTTCTTTGAGGAAGGAGCAAGATGTTCAGCATTACGTCATTGACTAGCTAATACCATCAGAATACACATATTTGTAGGCTCCTCTTTAGATATATCATCCCGCAAATTCCTTTAGTCAAAGAAGGAAACTTCATCGCATGGCTCCTAGCTTTGCATTATGGGTTGCTAATGCGAACGTCAAAATGCATACCTTTTCTAATGAAAATAATTACACCAGCCTCAGCATTAACACATTAAGAGGAATCATAAGAAGCAATTCCCAACATCAATGAACAAAAACAAAACGTCTAATTTCAAAAGGCTAAAATCTAAGTAGTAAAGAAAATCACAATTAAGGTTTGCTTAAAAATATGCTTTTACAGAATGCAATTGCCGCTAATAAACTAATTATCCTACAAACAGTAACAGGTTTGTGTGTACTGCATGGCATTCTACAGACTAGGTCACCAGATTATAACTAAAACAGCAGCTTGGATTCTTCTTTCGTTTCCCTTTGTCTCTTTCTTTTTCTTTTTCTTTTTCTAAGCACAAGGCTAACATACATTTCATTCTGAATTAAGCAACATACACATACATACAGTTCCAAGTGTAGCAACCAAGAAACTTCTGCCTTCAATCCACAAAAAAAAGAACAATCATTACTTCTTTACACAGGCCTCAAAAGAGGCTTCCGCCTCCATTACGGTAAGGGGGTCTGCATTGCACATCCCTTTGCAGTGATAAGATTTTTTTTTCTAAGCGCCCTTCAACCAAAAACAAGACAGTCATGTGCTACTTCATGCCCAAGAAGTGCAAAGGGTTCAACAGTCATTTCGATTTAGTACATAATATCCATCCTAAGGAAACAATAACCAAAGCACGTAGAAAAGTTGCGGGCACAACAACAATGACAGCTCTACAGCATTCTCAGCTATAATATGAACAAAAAAAGGAACAGAAAATGACATAAGGCGAAGAATAGTGAATTGGCATTTACTCTCCAAAATTCGTGCTAAAGACTCCTGACTCCTGCCACTTCTGCTCTTCACGTTGAATATCATCCACTCTGTGTCTTTGCTTGTACCTCTGGTAAAACTCCCAAAGACGTTCGACGTCACGGTTACGGTCTATTTGAGTACCATCTCTTTTTGCAAGTTTTTGCTGAAGCATACACCAGTTAACAGTCACATCATAAGATAAACTAGGACAGGTATATAAACCTTAACCATGTACAAAGTAACCACTAAAATCAAATTACGTCCAAACATATCTAGAATTATTTAGATAAATGATAGTAGATTGATACCTTGATTACAGACATCAAACCAGTCTTGAACTGGAGAACACCTCTACCTTCACTGTTTGGATCCAAATTTTGCGCCATAGTATACGCCTGCTCACACACTAAAAGCGTATACAAAATTCATTAGGATACAATTTTTTTTTTCTGTTATGTATCTAGATGTAACCAAATCAAGCAATTTTGCCACTTGACTCATAGAGGGTTTTCCCTTCAAATTGAGGGGTAAACTACTAGACTGCTCATTTCCAGCTTTGGGTTGGACTAAAAGTTCAACTACAGGAGGTTTTTGAAAATTCGTAGTTTGTTTTAAACGACCCTAGAAAACACGAAGCTGGAATCCTTGATAAGTGCAAACATCAAAGACCCTTCAAAATGTACGCTATCAATACCCTACATTCATGACAGTGCAATTCCGCTGATTCTTACGAGTTGCTACTTAAAATGAATTTCTCGACCACCACACAAATTAAAAGGATACTCCTTCCATCCCACTTTTATCTTCCTACGTTCTATTTTGGCATTCTTTAAGAAATAGTGATCAAATACTAACTTTACCACCTACTTTTTAAAAGGAATAAGAAACAATATAGCTGTCAAGACCTCAAGAGTAATAAGAGCACCTAACTAGAAGCTATGATGGAAATCCATTCTTTCTCCTTATTAAATATAAAAAGGGGGCAATTAATTTGCAAAAAACTAAGATTGAGAGGAGACAATAAAATTGGGAACAAAAAGATCAAACTACTCTTCTACAGTCATCGATGTCTAAAACCTACAAAATAAAATTTGGGGACAATATGATTATACTTATAGTCCATAATATGATAGGTAATCCTTTGTAATCATCGATTTCTCAACCTTCAAATGCCACAATGGATTTCACCTCCACAACGTCCACTATCAATACTTGACATTCATATTTCATCACAGTACCAATCTGCTGATTTCTATCAATTTGGAATTTGCAATTGATATGAACTTCACGACAGCCACACAATGTAAAAACATTCGAGCAAAATTCAAACTTTCAAACCAAAAATATCCGAACAAAAGATAATAGTCCATAATCCATAATACCATACGTAGTTTTCAAACCGTCATCGATTGCTCAAACCTTCAACCACCACCAAAACAACAGAAATACAAACTATTCTTCAGAACATAAATACCAGATTCACAACGTTATCTGCTATAGTGCTATCTTACCTCAACACTTCATTTAACCGCGCATCAAATATCCAACACGACACTCCGACACCTCATTTAATTCCAAAAACACAAAACAATAACACTAGAAGTACGAGATTTGCAACCGTATCTTACTCCAACACTTCACTTTTAACCGCACATCACATATCCAACACGACACTCCGACACCTCAATTCAAAAAACATAAAACGATAACACTAAAAGTACCAAACACCGTATCGTGTCTGACATTTACAACCTAATCAAGGTAACATAACATAATTCGCAATGCAAAATGAACAAATAAACAACAAAATTCAAATAAAATTATCAAAAACGACATACAAATGCGAGCGACATTAGGATCTTGAGCTTGAATCTCATCAGCAGCCTGTAAAATAGCGTCAATATTAGAAGTACGACCGAGAGACGGCGGTACAGCACCGGCAAGACCGCTAGGGTGACGTTCATGTCCAGTGCCAGAAGTGCGAAGTTGTTCGCGACGGAGTGTCGCGCGTATGAGGCGTTCCCAGTTATCTTGTACTCTGGGCGCCATTGTTACGGAAGCTTTGAGCGAAATCCCTAATTAGATAGATTAAAATTAAAAACCTAGAAATGATGGGATCTTTGGGGAGTGATGGAAAGAGGAAAGTGAGGAGTGTGGGTAACTGACAGTATTAAGCAAAGGAAAAGGGAAGGGGGATAAAGTAGTGTTGTTTGTGTTGGTGTTGGTCAAGTGCGAATGTTGGAACTTTATTGATTTGTTTAATGGGGTATACTGTATACAAGGGAATATTAGGACTCTTTCAGGAGGTCTTTGGGTCATTGTTAATGGTTCATTAATCATTAGTACTATTAGACGGTTAAGGGAGTCTCCTTTGGGTCATAATTTTTTAATTTTTTTTTGATATTTTACGGTGTACTTTTGAGTTTTTCAGTTTTCTACGACGTATTTCTACAATTTTAAAATTTTATGGTGTATCCTGAACTCTACACAATAGTCTATACCATGAC
>JAOWBH010147001.1:0-12597 GCA_028566215.1 Silene coronaria | reverse complement strand
GATGAGGTCTTGCTAGTTTGTCGAAATACGAGTCTTGTTTGTAGTGATTTTAAGTCTAGGATTGGATTTGTTGTTCGGAGGATTGTGTTCCATGAGGAGCTTGTTGAACCGGGGTTTGATGGATTTCGGCTTGAGAGACCGAGATTGGTTAGGCCGTTATTTGGTAGTCAGGTGAACAAGAGAGTATTTGCTCTTAGAGTGGGTAATTCAGAGTCTTTGAGCTCTGAATGTGATCAGGTTGTTGGTAGAGCTAAGTCTCTTTTGGCTCACTGCAGTCACATTGCTGGTAGCTATGATCCTGTGTCTTGTATTAGACAGTGTATCGGTACCAACCCTACCATATGTGGGTCATATTTTTGCCGGAGTAGAGAGAAACATGTTTTGAGTTCCAAGCTAAATGGTGCCGTCAAATCACTGAGGAAGAGTGTGCCTAAGGGAAATGTGGCAATTTTGGAAGGACAGTCCATTGAGACTTTGGTTGTCAAAGATGCGGACAGTTTGAGGGCTGCCATGGTACACTCAACTAATGTCGCAGTTTCTTGTGAGGCAGTTGTGCCACTGCAACCCAAAATCGACAATTTAGTTCCCATTGGGTTTGCTGGGGATGCTTTTGGTAGTATGCGTAATCACAAGGCTACTGATCGTTCAGAAGCAAAGTCTTTGACTGGGAGGAATGAACCCATTATTGAAGCCTTGGGTCAGAAAGAAAGTTTGAAGAAGATCACTCCACCCGGGAAGAACTTCTACTTGAACCGCCTTGATAGCATGCAGCAGTGTTCATCTGGACAAGAAAGTGTAGTTTCGTTGCCTGAACTCCTGCATCCTATTGATAGCATCTCAAGAATATTCATTGCAACTTTTACTAGCGATATTAAATGGTAAAAGTTACTAAATAATTTCAGTCGTTTGTGCGTCTTAGGCTGTTGGTCTTTTTAACTATATTCTTACTTTGTCAATTGTCATTTAATTTTATCTAGGTTTCATGGACAGGTTTTTGTCATATTGTGAGATTCCTCCTCATCTACCCATTACAATTGCTTGCCATAACACTGATCGATGTTGGAGTGCTGACCCTGGAAAGAGGACTAGTGTGCCTGATCCGGACTTTCCCAATTTGATCGTTGTGTGAGTCTAATGCACTAAGAAAATGTTCTTTCTTTTTTCCCTAGATTGTTCAGTAAGATATTCTGTGTTGCATTTATGAAATAATGTTTTTTTTTTTATTGCATGGATCAAATCTTAAACCGTGGTAACTTCTCTTGACAGATATCCTCCTTTCCCAGAAGTTATAGCCTTTGGTAAGGATCGGAAGAACAAAGGTGTTGGCTGTCATCATCCAAAGTTGCTTGTTTTGCAGCGAGAAGACAATATACGTATCATCATAACATCTGCTAATCTGGTGCCTAAACAGGTAATGAGTTGTCTTTTTTTTCATCTTTTTCAGTCCTATTTTTGCTAAGTGGATGTGTCCTTATTACCATGGATTTTGAAAGGCTTCATTTCTTCTCTCTTGCCCTCATAGAGCTATAGAGTTTCATTAAAGGCTGCATTTTTTTAATGTGTAACTGTTTGATTTTTGCCTATAGTGTGAGGTTTTCAATTTGTATTGCTACAAAGGGCCTATGTTACTCCTAGAGGACATATTCAGTATCGGGATTGTCGTGACTCAATATCTGAGACAAGGACTCTGTTCTAAAATAAGGATGTTCTAAAATAAGGATAGTGTACAAGGACACCTCTGAAAAAGAAAATTTAACTAAAAACTTCTAAAAAGGTGGATTTTTTTTAAAGTGAAGAGAGGTATCCAAGACATAAGGCTTAAATTCTCTTAAAGACGTATTGCTGATGTGAGACCCCCTTTTTATCGATAATAGTAGAAGTTCGATTGGGAAGGGTGGAGTACGGATGTCAATCCTCGGACACATGTAGGGCTTTAAAGTGAAAAGTCAAATGATCACACTTAAGGATCTGTCGACTATATTCTTAGTTCTGATAACTAACCATATGGCTGTTCACTTTCACTATCACCATTTCACTTCTCACTTTGCCTGGCCATATACTGATATACATAGTAGATTAGTTTATAATAATACTTTTAGCTAATGCTTGATTTATTGAGATGAAAATCCAACACTTGTTGTCTCATACTGCAGTGGAGGAGTGTAACAAATACTGTATGGTGGCAAGACTTTCCCAGCAGAATCTTCCCTGATCACACGTCCCTTTTTAACAAATTTGATGATGCCATGAAGAATAACTCAACACCTGATTTCGCTGCTCAACTAGCAGGATTCATGGCTAGTCTTATTACCGACGTTCCTAGTCAGGCATATTGGATTTTTGAGTTGACCAAGTATGACTTTACAGAGGCTAATGTCCATCTAATTGCATCAGTTCCTGGGATTCATTCATATAGATCTAGCTCTACAGCTTCAATTGTGAGTTCTTTTACACTTTACTTTTTTTTCACTCTTTCTTCACTTCCTTATCTATATTTCTACGTGTCTTAAGCTCCAACATAATTCTCATGGCAGCTCTTTGGTGGGATTAAGCGTGGGATGTATCAGCCTTTATCCTTAATCATTCTCATCTTCATTGGTTTCGTATACAATGATGATTATGTACAATTTTTTTCGGTGCCATACACGTTTCTTATGGATGATATTTCACTGCAGGCCTATGAATCTAAACGCAGTGAAAAGTTCCTTGGTTCTGTTGTAGCATCTGTTGTTGGTTTAAGTCATCGCTTTCAGGGCGCAGCAGATTCAAACGGTATACAGCTGAAGAAATTGGCTGCTTATCTTGGCCGATCTTCTGAAAAAGGATATGGAATGTCAGAGATCATATTAAGAAGAGAAAAAAGTGTGCCTCAGGATGTCAATGCTGTGAGTGTACTTGTTTCAAACCCCAAACAGTCTTGCGCTGGAGGTAAAATACAATTTCTTGATGCAGGCTGTGCTTATCAATGTTACTCGTACTTGGTTACGTGTGTTAGATACAGGTACATATTGAACTGCTGAACTCGCCATGGCTCATTTTTAAAGAAGATACGGATATGGGGACACGTTTTCAAAACTTCCTAAGTATAATTTAAAGTGTGAAATTTTATTTTCTATATTCTTACATGGGAAATAGAAAATGTTCCATTGATGACATTTTAAATCGTATTTCATTTCATATATCAGCTTGTTCTCTACTTTGTTGGAGTTGTTCATGCGAGCCTCTCAACCTTAACTGACTAAAAATGTCGAATTGTCAACTGTCAGACAGGGGACCCAATCTGACCCCACCAGATCCGACCCGATTGACTCATTTGGCCATTTGCCAGGTCTAGTTATGGTCCTATATGTAAGGGTCAAAGTAATGTTGCTCATAGTCTTTCGTATTATATGTCTGTGTCGTCCATTGGGTCCCTTCAGAATTATAATACGCTTTGCATCCTTGAGCTGACTCTTTACCTAACATGTATAATATCTCAGTGAGAGTAACTTGGAACAAATGTTTGAATTACTAGGTAACTTGTTGTGTGTTTTGCCTTGTTTCCTTTTGTAGATTATGTACAACTTGGCTTCCTTCCTCGGACAGTTGCAAAGTGGGTATCTCCATTATGGGACGTTGGATTTTTCAGGTTCCACGGTTATGTTTGTCCTCAGGAAGCTCTTGCAGCTGCTTCTGGAGAAAGCAACACAAGAGTGCCATTAGTCCTTTATGTATCTCAGGCATGGTATTTTGATTCGGTAGAATATGTTTTATTGGCTTTTCAACTGTTAATAGCATGTCTAGACTTTGGTGTTGTATTATCAAACAGAATATTTAATTGTTTCTGCAGGGACCTACCTCCCGGGAACTAACAAAGAGGATGAAAGCTGAACATATTGTTGCCTTTTCTTCTCTCATCGCTTCACTTGAAAGGTGTACTGGACTCTGGCGATTAGAAGAGGTAATAGTGGTGAAACTCCGAGAGCCATTTTCTTGGTTTTCATTTTGGTTTCCTAGTTATATTGCTTTCATTTTTTTGTACTAAAAAGTGTGCTGATTATGAAGATATTGCATCGATATACATGGCCTGAATCTTTGGAGTCAGATTTTATCTATGGTAAGCTTCAAGTCTGCTGTTACCTGCTATTACCCAGGCCATGATTATCTTAATGTCATTTGTTGTAACGTAGTGTGTACTTGTAGGCGCTTCATCCATTGGGACATCAGTCAGTGCTCAGTTTCTAGCAACATTTTCTGCAGCCGCTGGGAAGAAATCGCTACAATTATATGATTCAGAAGAGTCGGATCCGGAGGTGACATTACGGTTTCGTTTCTAAGCTCAGTGTTGCTAAATTATAGTCGTTTTGTTGCTAGAGAGTACTAGAGGTGGCAATCGGGTCACTCGGGTCGGTTACGGGTCGGATCAAAGCGGGTCGGGTCGTATTGGGTTGGGGTTGTGTCGGGTCAGTAACGGGTGTCAGGTCATCAGCGGGTAGCAAGTCGGGTCGGATCGGGTCGTTAGCGGGTCAGTGTCGGACTGTCGGGTCAGGTTATCAACATACATTTTCTCTCATGTATTTAATTTTAGATGGGTAATTTTATGTTTAAATAATGTGTAAGTGTATTAATTGTAGTTTTAAGTGAAAAAAATTGAGATTAATGTCAATTTGCTCTTTTTTACACCATTATTAAGCTAATTTATTATCGGGTCATCTATCGAGTTGAGTCAATATCGGGTCACGGGCCGGGTCGGGTCGGGTTCGGGTTAGAAAAAATTAGGACATTACCGGTTAGTGGGTCGAGTTGGGTCGGGTCGATTCGGTTTCGGGTTGTATCGGGTCGGGTCGGGTTCCTCGGGTCGGGTCAGCTTTTGCCAGCTCTACCGACGGCTGGCCGGCCGGCTGGGATGCCAAATCCGCATCCTCCTCATCTTTCTAACTTTAAACCTAATTTTTGGTGTAACCTATAAATACCCCCCTTAAACATTTAGTTGACACATTAACCTAGATCTAGAATTCACTATTCCATTGCCTATTTACTTTTTAATCATTCCTTAATCAAATCTTTCATCATTCTTAAATTAGTTAGAAACATGGTTCTCTAGCTTGGTAGCTTCAGTTATTTATTACGGGGATGTAAAGAGAAGATTGTTAACAAACATTTCTTCTCCTATCAACCTAAGTTGCAACTTTTGGTATATCTTCTCTACCAAGTCTTCTCATTTGTCTATTGTTTACATTTATTGCTTTTCTTTATTGTTGTTTATTGTTGTTTGCTTTACTTAATGACTATTGCTTGCTATTGTTCATTTTCTTTGATCTTGACTATGCTTTGTTTAAATATGTATGAGTAGATTATTATAGGTTTTAGGGGGATCTTAGGTAGGCTTTGATGTTGATTATAAGTAGTTGATTGTTAGGTTTTGGGTAAATCAAAGGGTCTTCATACTTGTGCATATAAGATGTTTGATGAATTATTTGAATGAAAGTTCACACCTTTGGTTGAATTTGCTTGATGTCTCCTTGATTGATGAATGTTAGGGGATGTTTGATAGTACTTGTATGTTGGGTTTATATCAAAATGATGATTTTGTGATTAGACCTTAGGTGCTATAAAACTAGTGACTAAACCTATACCATTTGATTACCCATTACTTGTTAACCACATTATTGAATCTACCTTACCTTAGTGAATCCAAAGACCCTATCTTTCCCTTATTAATTTGCAATTGCCTTCATCTTAGTTTGATTGCATTTTAGTGTAGACTTAATCAACTTCTCTTAATTGTTTTCGACTAAATTGAGACCTAAACATACCAAGTGTAGACCCACTCCATCTCCGTGTTCTACCCCTATTTATACTACTAAAATTGGGTTATTTGTTTGATTTGGTACGACGACTAAGTCGGCATCAGTTAATATGAGGGAGTATACTTACTTGATTCCGACCCTTGAATTTTTTTTAGTAGTTTCCATTCTATGGGGGTAACTATGATGAAAACTCAGATGGAAATTGTATTCGGTTTCGTCTGTTTAACCAAGACTTCATTATGACTTGGGCCACCTTTGGTGGATTGCTTGGTTTGCATATTGGGGGGGAGTTCGGTTGCACCTAGGACACTAGTTGGACACTTGTGGGAGGCTTTGTCGGATAATTTTGTGGGCCATAAACGCGGTAATTATGTTCACCATACCCATGTTCATTATTGGCTCCGATTAGTCGGAAATACTATTTTGGGTCGTAAGGAGTCGAATAATGTAAACTCTGATGATTTGGCTATTTTGGCGGGGTATTTGAACATCGATTGTGGTACCCCATATGTCCTTAACATTGCTATGATGACAGCTAATCATTTTACAATTTTAGGGGATGAGACCCTTACTACCATTGTCTCTGGGGGGTTAGTCACACACATTGCCTTCCCGACTTCCCCAGAGGCATACAACCTTTAGTTCATGAGGACACCGCTTCCTTAGATGACCTTTGTGTGATGAACATAGATTATATGTTTGGTAAATATTGGCTTACAAATGATTATACTTGGAATATTTCTAGTGCCCTATCCGTGACCTTGCCATGTGACACCTTACCCCCGCTTGTCCCGCTGCATACCGTCCGAAATAGGGCGTTTAGACCAACTTCTTCTTACCTCTTGCCTTATAGAGTGCCTAGGAAGAAGGCAGCTTCTTCTAGGCCTGTTAGAGAGGTGGGACAGTCATCTAGAAGTTGTTCTGACCCTCCTCCAGCCACACACACAGGACCTCGGCCGGTTTATCCGACTAATTTCATTCCATCGCCTCCTTTTGTACCCCCCACGGTCATGGACCAAGGGGTACGATATAGCTTGTTCTTAGATTTATATACTCTTATAGCGCGCATGGAGATGAACCAGGCTTTGGCTGGGTTCCCCATGTATGATTATTACGCCCGGTCAGGTCATTTGCCACCAGTTGGGTGGCCACATCCCTCCTATTTCTGGTATCTAGAGGGCGGTTATCCTACTACATAGGAGGAGGACAAGGAGGATACGATGACGGTGGAGGAGCGACACCGAGCTGATTTTGCTGCAGGTCGCGACCGTGTTCGAGATGAGGAGGAGGATGACCCTGATTTCTCCGAGGGTGATGATGAGGGTGATGACTAGCTGCTAACCACCCCATGTTGTTAGCTGGTTTGGGGTGGTCCATTTTTGTATTATATGGTAAGTTTCCTTTCTTTTATTGTTTTCTTTGTTTTATTTTTATTTCATCTTGTTGGTGTATTCCATCCCTTATTATTTAATGCTGCTGATTGTTTGAAGAACACAGTGAGGGCATTGTGGATTTTGGGTTTGGGTTGGAGTATGGTTACGTTTGTTTGCATCCATTTCACATTATTATTGCATTTCTGTCACATATTTATTTTATTCGCACGCATTGTTGTTTTATTTCAAAAAATTCATAAAATCAATCAAAATTGAAAAATTTGAAAATTACAAAAACATGTTTTTAAATTGCATTTAGGTCGAGTCAAAATGGTTGCATAACAATGATGAAATCGCATTTATGTTTTTATTTTTGTCTAAGCCTTGCATAGTCAATCTCGATTTTGTACATCCTTATGCATAATCTATGAGTTTTTGAAAAACTATTGAACGAATAGACTTGACTCAATATCGGCAAACTACTTAAAAATTCTAAGGTATTAAAGCCTCCTTAGACCGATGACATTCATGATCGGTCTCATTTATTAGGATGAGAGTAGTACTCCTTATAAGGTATGTAACATTAATTTCATAAACATGATTTTGTCTCTTAGTACCTATATGCATTCGGGTTAGTGGCGGTGTCACATGTGGAGAGGCGTCCTATTTTCTTCCGTTTTACCCTATGATCTTCACTTTAGCCAAAATTGACTTGTTTTGACCCATTTTTTTTAACTACATCTCTATATATTGCCTACCCTAGTCGAGCTAGTACGGTTAACAATGTTGGTATGCGTTTGATTGTCAATTTGGTATCTTTTGTTTATTTTGAGAAGGGTTGAAATAAGATGAAAAGGAAAAAAAAATGAAAGAATTGAAAAAAATTCAGCCAATAATAAAAAACCAGCCGAAATAAAACATAAATCAGGAAAAAAAGAAGATGAAAAATATGGCTGTAAAAAGGACAAAAAGAGGAAAAATTGTTGATACTCGATATAAAATGGTCTACTACTCCCATATTTACCTTTATATATTATGGGGAGTCGTGTTTTGATGATTTGAGTGAGTTTTATGTCGCATTGGCATTGATTTTATTTCTTTTGGTTGGGTTTTGAGCGGAACGAGTTTACTATTTGGGTTACGGTTGTACTAACTTGACTTTTACCTCCCCTTTTCCAAATTCATTTGCCCCTTCTTACCCAATTATCTCACTTCACAATATTTGAAAGTCCTCGGCATGTGACTTGGTCCTGTTTGGTTGGAATGCCTATGTACGGTCGATAGAGATCATTGTCATGTTAGATTGCATGCACGTTCTTATAGGTCGCAGTTAGGTGAGCATCTTATTTCATTTCTCATCTTACATTATATTTTCTCACCTTTTGCTTTGATTGAGTGATGAGCGATCCGTGAGAGTCCGATATATACGAGTCTTGCAAGGTCGACGGTTCAGTAGTTCTTTCATGTATAACTCGTTTGCATTAGATTTTGTATTTTGCTTTTGCCTTGATTGCATTAAATCGGTTTGGGCATATCGAAGGCATAATTAGCTCTGAGTTTGTTTGCCATTCCATTAGTCTTCTTTCATGTTCTTACTCCGTTGCTTGTTTGAGGACAAACAAGGGTTCAGTTTGGGGTGATTTGATGCGTACCGTATTTACATGATTTTTCTAGTCTTTTGCATGAATTTCTATGCCATTTTAAGTAGCGTAAGCTACTATTTTCCCGAGAATTGTCTACTTTGGAATGTGTTTTGTCTTATGCAAATATCAGATCCATTTGAGTTGAAATGAGCCAAAACCCATCCCTAGAGAAGCATCCTTGTTGATTGAGTGAGTGGAGCTCGGAAACCGATGTCTCGGTACTTGCAAGGATGGATAGGAGTGAAGTTACATCGAGTTGTAGCTGCTGTTTCTCAAGAAAAGTCAATCGACTGTCAGAGTAGTCGATCGACTGCTTCTACTTACCAAATCAGTCGATCGACTGGTCCTGTAGTCGATCGACTGATTCTCTGTTTAACAAAAAAATTTATTTCGTAATCAAGCCCAATTAGACTCGTTTTGTTAGATGGGCACTTAATATGACAAAAACAATATTAGGTTTTAATCTGAATCTTGTAACCTTTCCCTTCGATTTTCGGTAACTAATTAATCTTCATTCTTCCTTTATTTCTTCTTCTTATTCTTACTAATTCCTTTCTCTTTTATCCTTGTTTATTTCATGTTTAATTGTTATTGTCAATTTCTTATCATGTCTCAATCAATCATATTACTTGTTCTTATTATCGTTAGTTTAAATATGCGTAGCTAAATTCCCATGCTAGGATTTAGGGGAACCGGTTATAATTAGATTATTAGATCTGACATAAATACGAATCTGTGTTGTTAATTTTAGAAGTTAATAACGATTGGTTAATTAATGCGCAAAATTGATTAATTGAATTTGGTAAACTCCGACCTTGACCGAGAGATTGGAAAGGGTTAGACATGCTACGAACAATAGAGTATGCTAATTAGAGCGAGAGAAAATTAGTAGTATTTTAGGACGAATATCGGACCGAGAGGACCTGTTCATTACCCCTCAGACCGTTTTATGACTGATCCTTGACCCTAGACTTAACCGTTGCATTTCCACGGTGACCCGATGTCCTTGCCCTCTTATTATATTTGAACTTGTTTTCTACTCTTTATTTCCCTTTCCTTTACTTCTTTTACTTTAGCAACAAAACAAATGAAACCCAATTTGTTACTTAGACAGACTTTATTTAGCGAATAGAACACATATTAGTCTCTCTGTGGATACGATCCAGACTTCCTTTACTGCATTAGGTTGGGCTAGTTGGTTTATTTTTGGTAGTTGCACGATTAGCCTGTCAAACCACAATCAAAGAACATCCGTTCTGTAGTTTCTTTGCCACTGTCGCATATGCAACACCTCATCATTGCGGCAACCCAGTTTGAACAAATGACATCTAAGCCTCTATTCAGAATGATCCATGCAATCAGAGAGTGCTTATGAGTGTTCTAATTGTTCCAAACTATATTAGCCCGTGGCTGTAATGGTTGAGAGTATCTCAGCCACTCATAGCCTCTTGTGATTGTGTAACCCTGGGCATGAGATGACCAATTGCCATCAACATAGCCATCTTTTACTATTTCTTTCACTTTGCATATATTCTGAATTAGAAAATTTCTAGATCTTACTACATAAACTAAGAAACATCAGTAATAAATGAGAAAGGAAGAGAAAAGTACCAAAGAAAGAACTTGCATTGTTTGTAATTGGATCTTACAATCACTCTTAAATAAATCTCTAAACTTTAACTAGAAAATTTAGATATTCTCCCTAAAATACTGATCTATTATGTGACCCATGAGTAGCTAAATTGAAGCTAAATGAGTTGAATACCATCTCCAATTGCAATTATGCAAGAACATGGCCTGAATTGAGATATAAAGCTTTGAGCACAACTTTTTTACAAGTGGTCTAGCAAAAATGTTGTAGAGCATTCTCCCGCAGGGTCTGTTTGCAGTGGCTATAACTCGAGCTACAAAGCTTACATGGATATGAATCCAGCATTTCAAGCTTTCCAAGCATATAAGGATCATATGATTTATATGAGTATAACGCGAGATATAAAGCTTTGAACACTGCTTTTTTACAAGTGGTCTGGCAAAAATGTTGCTCAAGCTCGAAGTTGCTTATAAAGGTTGTTTTGAGCACGACAAACATTAGGACTATTTATTTGATAGTGCTTGGTTCCTTTAGAAGGTTATGTTTTGATGAACGAAGGATCTTTACCCTTCACTACTACTGCAATTTTTTTTTCATATTCTTGTTCAAGCGTAGAAGGCGTTTGTTAGTTTGTTTCATACAAAATCTTATCAATTTTCATTTGATGTTCAATCCAAAACCAAAAACCTCTCATTTTAAGTTATCAACATGTTTGTCATTGTAATTACCCATTGTTTCTGAATATCAAATTGATTAGTTTATGTTAACTTTGACTCCTTAGTATCTTAATTATTAATCAACATAGTTTAGACTTGATTGGGATTAATTAGTTGTTCTCTTGGGTTCGACCCTACACTTCCACTCTACAACTTTTTTTTTAGTCTAGTTTAGCGCATATTTAAGTTTATAAATTAGAATTTGATATAGTTAATACAAGTTAATTTTAATGACCTAGTCTTGTCTTCATCAAGTCCACTCTTGGAGAGTTCTTCATTCCGCGCCCATTGTGTTTCATTGTGATAGTCAATTGGCATTATACGTCTTTGTTTGTGTGGAAACAAGCATAGTACCTTAAGGTACCCTGGAGGTCGTAACTACCCTCCTACACTTTGTAATCTACCCTTGATTGCAAAGGTTCGAGCCACGGTTGTAGATGCGTGAACTAATAACAAGCGCTAAATTATTTCTAATAATTTAGCAGTCAAAAGAGTGAATGATTTGATTCTTGAACTAAACACATGAATTCTCAAAGACACTTTTATATCATAAAAATACCGATAACACAACATCAACTAAAGTCTTCGCATGAGTAGTTGCTGATTTCTAAAGCTAAATTACAAACTAAGGATGGTTAATTACCTCTATGATCAAATAGGCTCGCCTTGCTAATGCTAATTCCACTACAACAAATTGTCACGTGTGCCACAAATTATGCCACGGGAGTTTATAATTCGTGGCGTAATTTTACCTGGCCACGGGTAAAATTTTATTCAATTCCTTAGCAAAAATTTCGTGTCACGGGAAAACGTTTTCCGTAGCTAAAATTCACTTGCACCACGACTCGTGGCCAATAATAATTCTCGCCATGGACATGTCACACCCGTAGCAAAAAAGGTAATTAGCCACAAATTTGTTCTGTGCCCAATTTTTTTTCCCCGCGACCTTTGTTCCGTCCATGGCAATATATGTGTTTAGTCACGAATTAACAAATATTCATGGTGACTACGGTCTTTGCAATCTTGAATTAAAAAATGTTTATGTTAAGGCAAACATTAAAACATGCTTGTTTAAAAAAATACGAAGTTGAACGAATTTTATTTAAATATAGATAATAAGAAATAAATTCAAATATAAAATATTTTATAAATAATTTTGTTTGTTTTAGACGTATTTGATATTATTTATTTAGTTTTAATAAGAATATTAGAACTTTTGTCAAATTATACACAAGTGGAGAAATTGTTAGTGTCTAAATTTCTTGATTTTAGAATCAGATTTTTGGCTTATGTTTATTCTCATAAACTCGGAAATTTAAGAAACATATCTGAATATATAATTTGGTTATTGAAGTTGTAAAAACTCTTCATTTGAAAATTTTAAGTTACAACTTTATATTATTGAGTACCATTTTAAAAAGGTCGTATCACATGCATATAAATTAACTTATAAATGCTTAAATTAAATAATTTATTGATTACACG
>JAOWBH010146990.1:0-12599 GCA_028566215.1 Silene coronaria | reverse complement strand
TACTCGGCTTGTTAAGGTGCTCGGTTGGTCCAAATACTCTCATGTAAGGTTTATAGGATTCTCATTAATTCTAATGATCCTCTCACTAATCCCATTTAACATATCTAATCCTCTTACTAATACCGGGTATTACATATATGTTATCATTGAAAACGGTGGTTTAGGTGAAGAAGAGAACTAATAAAATTCCGCATACGATGCAAAGTATAGCCAACAAAATCCTTCTACTGGCTTTTCTTTACAGTGTACTAAAACATCCTTAAAATATGATGTTATCATTGTTGTCAAAATTCTGATTCGATCCTACGATTTTACGATCCAAAATGCTTGATCGATCTTGGATCTTACGATTCTATCATGGTTGTAGAATCTTACGATCCTATAAATTTGAAGATTTCTTGAGATAGGATCATAATACGATCTTACGATTCTACGATCTGATTTCATAGTAAAAAAAAAAACTAACATATATTTTCGTATAATAACATCGTAAAACTCAGATTTCGTGTAATTTGTAGAAATATGTCCATACAATGATATTAAAATCATTAACTATTAATATTTTATGGATAAATATTAATAATTACGTATTTTGATCTTCAATTATATTTTTTTTACCAAATAAAAAACTATATTAAGTGAGTTTGTAGAATCTTACGATTCTACGACCCGTTTCTATCGATTCGATCCTACCCTTCCCTTCGATCCAAAGTAGAATCCTGATCCTAACAACATTGGATGTCATTTAGTATCAACTATATTAGCTCGACAATATGGGTACAAATATACTATTTCTTCATTGGATCATTATACTTGTACTATTCGTTTTCAAATAAGTAACATAGGTTTCTAACGAAATTAATCACCGCCTATTACATTTATTACTACATGTCCTCAAGAGTTTCTTGCGAATTATATTACGTAGACGTCTAATTTAGTAAATTTGTGAAAACTTCCATGTAAACGATATTCCTCATATGACCTTGATACGCATGGTCTCTATCATCAATATAAAACTTTAACCCCTCGAGTGACATCGTTCTCGACGCTGCTACGTAAAGCTGACCGTGACTAAAAAATGGATTTAGTAGATATACTCCAACATGATCATGGGATTGTCCCTGACTGAAGTGAATCAAAACCCGTCCCAAAATGATCCAAATAATTCGGTTGGACCCTCTTACAATTTAAGGTCCAACCCGAATTCCAAGTGAGAATTTCGGCTGTTTCAAAGCATTGGAGTCCTTTAATTCAAGTCAAGGAGCTTTATCAATAATAAAATGAGTCCATAAAGCAAGCATGGTCAAGCAAGCAACACATTTTGAAAACAAAAATCTGATTATTGGAGCCTATTACACGGTTTCAAAGAGAAGAAAGAAACATCATGTGCTAGCTTCTTTTTTTGGCAAGACAACTTATGAAGGCTCAACCATAGCTTCTTACTCTTTACTCAAATGGGAAGGCATCTTTTTGAAGACCCCAAGGCCCTTTTTTCGGCTGATTGAAGGCTACTTAGCCCCTTAATTTGGTTTTTCTATTGCTTGTATTGACTTATGTAAAATCTGAAATCTTGGTCCATGTGTGTGCATGTGTGCACGGTTTAAGAGGTCAATTAGGACCATTAGTTTATTTTCTTTTGTGTGTTAAAGACTACTTGACTTATACTCCCTCTTATTCAGCCTAAAGTTCCCTCTTTCCTTTTTCATGGTAATCACGTTTTGTTCCCTCTTTCCTTATTTGGAAACATGTGTGTGGTCCAAATTCAATTTCAGGTGGAGTCGGGTGTTTTGTGTGGTCCATATTCACTTCCTTATTTTTGTGCCAAAAAGAAAGGGGAACATTAAACTGAATAGGAGGGAGTAGTATTTTGTACATAAGAATAATTAACCAAAATAAAGTTTGAAACTCTGAAAAGTAAATCAGAAGATTATTATGAAAAATGGGAAACACAAATACAAAAATTCAAACAAAAACTGTTTTAGATGTATCAAGTCAGAATGTCTATCGAGTATGTCAAATTCGGTTATTCGATATTGATTTGATTCAAATTGTGTTAGGTTTTAGGTACAAATCAAATTACTCATCATACCGTTGGATATTTAATTTGATCAGATATTATTTTTTCTTTTTCTATTTAATTTAATTTTACTTGATCTAACTGAAATACTAATAGACATCAAATGTGCTGAGATCACAATAAAAGATTAAAGAAACATTTATGTCCGACACATGGTGTTGAGAATGTGCTTCGACCAATAGAGTTCCACTTGTAAGGATCCCACATTGGAAAAAGAGTAGAGAGTTGTCCATTATATGAATCAAAGAGCTACAACATCCATTGCTAAGTGGTTTTAGGACAGACCCTCCTTGAGCTAGTAAACCAGACACTCTCTCCTCCGTACGGATGCGGCTCAGCCGATAAAGAATTTAACACATGGTCTTGTCCAAACATTGTTAATTAACACCTTCTTAGCAAATTAAATCTCCCAAAAGTTATGTTACACATCATTTAACTGGACCACTTATGTTTAATAATGAACGGAAAAAACTGGACCTCATTTGTGAATGTTATCACAAAGTGGGGCATGCACTTGGAGAGGCGGGGATATATATGCAACATGCCCTAGCATATTCAAATTTATGAGGAAGGTATTAGGTCTTCATTCATCTTTGTTGCAACCAACTTGAATACACACTAGCTGCACAACACAAACAAATAAATGTGCATAATATCCTCATTCATGAATGGAAATCAAGGTTATTGATAGGCTAGTTAGTTAAGAGTACATACTTAGTAGCAGTGACGATTTTAGTTATGTCGGAAGAGAGATTGGCTCCTGGTAATTTTCAAATTACAGTGCCACGTTATTAATCGGCTCCCTCGTCTCAATTAACAAGTTTTAAATATTCAATATATCAATAATTTACATCTTGGCCTTGACGTTCACTCTATTATAGTAATATCTATCACTATTACTTAGGTTAATTATTCGGTTAACAAGTTAAGTCACTCATAGTATACATTTTATGGTAAAAATATTTGTTTGTGTGGCACGTTGATAAATGGTCCAGGTTGGATGAACTTCCATCTAGTTAATGTAAGGTTTTGATTTTGTTCAAAGTGAGTCGTTTGGTTACCTTCTAAATAACACGAGAATTTCTTGCAAAATGGGCAAGTTATTTCACATGATGAATTGGAACTTTCCACGAATTCCATTTCCTTACATACATTTGACTTTTAAAGGGTATTTTTGTTGTTTCAACCCTTCATTAACACCTTCTATTGGACATTCTTGTCCTACTCTTTCGAGGTGGTTTGAAAGTCGGTGGCTTCAACTTACCTCTCTCATTCGAATGGATGAGATGGGTTGGTCCTACCCTAGAGGATCAATCTAGTTTTCTTACCTTATCAAAAAAAAAAAAAAACCTTCATTTACACACAAAAAAGAAAACATAAAGGATTTGTTGAACATATTCAAAAAGGAAAACGTAAAGATACTGGTAATTAGGAGAGAGTATCTGTTGCATAAATTCAATATTTGTATGCAACCAAAAGACAAGAGATATAGTGATTTCAGATAATAATATTTGTATATTAATTATGTTATATATGAACTTAATATTGAAGTTATGATTGGACAATTATTTGATCAAGTGTATCCAAATTAATTTGGTGAGACGTTTTGTACGACACTACTGTCTGCAGGTTTCATAAACTAATTAAGGACCTACTAGTGCAGGATTATTTGACAAAAATTGCGAGGAAAACCTACAAACATACAATTCTTTAAATGTCACAAAACAGCTGAATAAATAATCTAAATTAAGCTAAATGACAGAACTTTTTTCCTTTTATTTCTCCTTTTAACGGTTGACAATCAACTTTAAACAAGTAAATAGGACAAATAAAGGTACTGAAAGCCAGGGCTGAGTTAGCTCTTTTGGCTTTACTGACAAATTCAAATCTGAATGCAAAAAGTAGTGAACGATTGATACGTCAAATCGCTATACAAAAATAAGATTAAAAAAAAATGAAACAATGTGATAATAGTATTAATAAGAACATAATGTCTTGTATCCGTCACAAGCTGAAAACGGATAGTGTCTCTTTCACAATATTACAAGTGAGAGGAAAGTGAGGTGCTCCATTTTATTCTCACTTGATTTGCCACTTGCACATTGTGAGAGGGGTATTATCCGTCTTCAGCTTGTAACGGATAGTGTCCGTCTTCAATGAGAATTCGTGTAATAAGAAATGAATTTAATGCTAGAATAATGTAGTATTTGGTAAGAATAGCCCATGCGAGGGGGAGACGGACCCGAGAGAGGGATTGATTGTAGGCTTATTGTCCGGGGGTTTATACATGCAAACCTACATCTTTGGAATCAATTTAAATCGTCTCCGTTTTTTCTTCTCTCCATTTCCTTCCATTTCGTTTTAGTGATCTGGATTATATTTTGCAAACGATCTGACGGTGCAAGTATTGATGAGATAAATAAGTAATAATAGTTAAATCAAGGAATGTAAAGAGAAAATGGACAAGAAATGAGGAGAATCCTTACTCCATTGGAATGGTAAGATATTTGAGCTTCACAGTGACAAGAAAACACCTCGTTCTTGTGGCTCCCTTTACATCAAAAGACACTGACAACAGCAACAACATTACTTAACACCTTAATGGCTCAGTAAATTACGGGTAAGGGAGTATCGGATGTACACAACCTTGTCTTTGTGTTAACAATAGAAACGTTTTTTTAGGCGCAGGCCAACGACGAGTTCAGCCCAAAACCCATTTACCATCCCAATAACGGGCCACACAACCAATGTCACAAAAACGAAGGAAGGAAGCATCAACATTGATTTAAGCCAATTGAGAGGACTAGGGGACCAAGGGTAAGGAGAGGGTGAATGGATTAGAAAACTTGGGGGCAATGATGTGAAAGCTATGGCAATAGAGGTTTTCAGCAAAGATTAGGCTTGGGCAAGAACCTAAGAAAAGGCATAAAAGAGAACATTTTTATTCACCTAGGGGCCGGGTTGGGAAGGGGAGGAGGTCAGATTAGGTTAGACTTAGAGACACGACAATGGCATCTAACCTGTAAATGCTAAAGGATAAAAGAGAAGAGAGTTGGCCAGAAAGAGCGGAGACTAATCAAAGTCTTAAAACTCTATCACATCAACTTTCTACTAATTTTCATTATTATCTTATTGTTCAGACCCACTTCATACTTATCCCTAATACCTACTTTTTCATCATACTTTTCTTGTGAGACATTAAATAAATTAAAAAAAAAAAAAATAGTTTACACATGAAAGCCATTTATTGAATGTTATCTCCAAAAAGGTGAGGATAAGACTTTTGTAGTTTTAACTTTTAAGTAAAGTCTTGGATTTTCAAGACTCAATTTAAAAATTTATCAAGATTATTGGGAGTTTTGAGTGAATCTTGTCTTAAGACTCATGTGAGTCTTGTCTCAAGACTCATTAATAATCTTACCCTAAGGATAAGTATTACCCCTTATGTTAGGGATGAAGGAGTTTCATTGTGCGAAATGAATAGTAATGATATAAGAAAAACTTGAAAAATTATCAAAATTTACAAATTTTAACATAAACAAACGTATCTACTAACTCCGATCCCCAGATCCACCACTACTTTTATACTCTAATAGTCTTGTAAAGTTTATTAACGTTAGTTAGGGTTTGGAAAGAACTGCTACTACTAGTATTAGAAATGTGAAGTTAATAGATGAGATAAAAATAGTGGAAAGTAGAAATGGGGAGTACATAAGAAGCAGAGCAAGCTAATTAAGGCCACAAAATAACAGACTCTAATAAGTATGAAAGTAACAAGTGAATGAAGCAAACAATATGCAAACGTCCCTTTCTAACTCATCTCCCACATCTGCCGCTTCGCTGCTCAAACCTGCATACATATCTCACTAACATGACACATTCATAGCTACCTTGGAAACACCACCACCTTCACATCAATGCTTACATTACTTACATTGTTCTTCTTACACTTTCCTCTAATATACTTATCAAAGCGTCTTTAGTTTGTTACGCGGATAGTGTCCGTCTTCAATGAGAATTTGTGTATACTTATTTACCTATGTCTCTTTATTTAATTAATACCAAATGACATGTGTTGGTGAGTTAGTTGGTCTTTCTGATTCTATTTCATTTTGTTCCAACATATTATAATGATATGGATAATGTTATCGACAATACTCTTCTTAGTTTTACAACTTTGTTATATTATATGTCATTAAGTTTTAACTACTTTTTTATTGTTAAATTTACTTCAAAATTTGTTACTTATCTATCGATTTTTCTAATATGTGTCAGTGGACATAAAATGACATACATAAATAAGTAAAGTTTGAGGTGAGTATAAGGGTTACGCATACAATGTATGGATGAAATTAAACTAAAACCGACTGAGTTGGAATAATATAACGATGTGCAATAGCATATTTTATAATAAAAGAATCGATAGTGGAATAAAAATCCGTCAATAAATAAAAAGTGTAACAATTGAAGCCCGTATCATTGTGGTGAAGTACCAAGATAGTGTGTGGCCATATATACCGTGTATGCATTGATTGATGATGCATAAAGACATATTTATGATTAAATGTCAGCTAACTCAAATGATACAGAGTAAAAAAATGTCAATGTAACGTTCACGAAACGAGTATGGAAGTTTTAAAAATTTCAATGTAACGTTCATGAAATGAGTATGACAGTCCTAATCTTTTGGACTAAACTATTCATACTGTCTTAAGTAAACTGCACTGACTTAACCTCAATTAAACTAAACTAAACTAAATTTAATAAAATTGGAAATAAGTCTCTAAGAAAAGTGTTCGGAAAATAATTGCTTGTGAACTTATTAATGACATGTTGGTTTTGTGTTGTTATAACGAGTACGTCCAAAAAAACATAAGTTTAAATCGTCTATACCAACTTAACTAAACTAAACTAACCTATCCTAACTTAATTTAAAATAAACATAATCGAATTAAAGTAAATAGAATCGAAATTAAGTGGGAAAGAAAAGTGTCCGGACAATTGGTTAGGGTATATAAAAGACAAAGCAAATGAGGAAGAATGAGACGAAGATGATCAAAGCAAAATGTCTTTACATTGCTTGCTAGTTGTTACCATTAATATGAAATAGACAAACAAGTTCATTCACCTCCCTCCACTAACCCTACAAAACCACACTCAGTCACTCAGTCATTCACCTTTCTCTTTACTAGTCTCCTTTTTCTATCCACTCACTAGTCACACCAATATTGAACACCACCAGCACCACCAATCCACCATTAACCAAAGCTGCTAAAAACCCATCATTAAAAACAAAAGAAGATAAAGTGTCAGGAAATGTTATGTCAAAAACAATTGATGATTTGAGTGTGGATGGATGTATGTAGTTGATTAATCAGTCAAAAAACACATCAATCAAATCATCAGAAATAAATCAGAGAAGAAAGAATTGATAATATCAAATCAAAGGAGGGGGCAGTGATCAGTCAAAAGAAAGAGAAAGAGATATGTCAAGCTCATCTGGGTCATCAACAATCACTACTAGCTTCTCATTGGACCACCTCCCTCCTTCTGACCATCTTTGTTATGTCCATTGCACTCGTTGTGACACTGTCCTTGCTGTAATTCTCTCTCTTTTCTATGAAATTATCCTATAAACAAGTCATATATACTACTACTAGTAGTAGTCATCCCTTCTTATTTTTTTCATAGGTTGGTTGTCAATTTTGACGTCATTTTTATTATGGGTTGTCGTTTGGTTATTGCGTGTATGTTTTGTGTTTGGTTCCGTTTAGAGAACAAACACTTCTTGATTATTTGGTTCTGAACTATATCCTAATCAAGATACAGAATTACAGTAATTCTCTATCTTAATATTGGCAACCTAAAATTAAATTACCCTAGCTATCAAACTTAACTTCCATTAGAATACAAATAATTCGGTTTAAATATAAACGGATCAAACACTAAACCATGTAATTGTCCCTATAAGTCAATGGGTATAATTTTTTAATTTTTTGAAGGGAAAGAGCATAAATAAATTAGATTAAAAGAAAATATAGTTCATCAATGGGTATAATAATTTGACACAACAATTTTTCTTCAATTATAACTAGCATAATATATTGCTATTTTGGTGGTCAATTTTATTAAAAGAAGAGATCAACCAGATTAAGTAAAACCTACATATGATTTATATCTATATCAATCAACAGTCTTTTCTTTTTGCACTACCTGAAGTTGTTACTTTTTTACTTGATTTAGTGTATACCTTTTTTTTTTTTTTTTTTTGTTAGGGTTTCAACTTTAAAGTTTCAAGTTAGTAATAACCTTTGGTTTTTCATTGATTTGGCAGGTAAGTGTGCCGGCTAGCAGCTTGTTCAAGGCGGTAACGGTCCGTTGTGGCCACTGTGGTGGCCTCCTTCCACTGAACTTCCCAGCCATCCTTCCGGCCGCGGCTACTCAGATCAACAACACTCATAACCATAACCCTTACTCATCCAACCCTCGGCCTCATAATCTTTTGGTATGATTAAATTAGGAGTAAATTTTATTATGGTTTGATTTATCAAAACATATAAATAGATATATACAATATAGATTTAATTATATTTAGCATGATTTATCAAAACAACTATGTTACAATATCAATCAAATTCAACTTCATTAAACATAAACTTCAATATTTACAAGATACATTTTGTAGGACTTGAATAATATATACATCATAATATATTTAAGAATTTAATTTGTCTAGGGTTTTCATCTTGACAAGGTTGATCTACTATTTTTCAGGGGGAGATGACTAACCAAGCTCCACATTACTCACTCAATCAACCAAATGTTGCAGCTAACTACATGACTCCGGCGTTGGTCCGAGGTGGCCCTAATGAACTTCCTAAGCCTCCACCACCTAACAGACGTGAGAATCTATATACTTCATTCAGTCACATTTTGTTTTATGCACTACGGTTTATCTATATGCAAGTAGTTTATCCCTTAATATATACTCCCTCTGCCCTAATCATTAGTTTATCTTTTTTATTCTTCGGTGACGGGTAATCTAATCAAAGGGATACAAATGATTAGGACGGAATAGTAATCCCTTGTATTTTCTTTATAAAAAATATATTCTTAATAAAATTATTGAGGAAGAAAGGGTGAAAATTTTCTTTACTACTTTATGCAGCAACTTTAATTTGTCATTGATTCAGTGTTGTTTCAGAAACTGGTAATGACTTTGTTTGTCTCATATGTAAGTACTGGGACACTTTTAGTAATTAGTAGGGCTTAATTTGTGCAAAATTAAATGCAACTAAATTTAGCATTTAAACTTCAATAAGTCCATATAGCATGTGAAATTGTGAATAGTACAATAAATAAAATGTACATTTATTCAACATTTTATTGACACATCATATAAATTTATTAGACAAGCAAAATGGTAAAATGTTTGTTGAAGGTACAAATAAATTTTTGTATATTTAATTTTTCATCTAGTTATAAAAATTAGAATTTTTTCGGTTGAAAAAGTTACAGTCTCTTCCAAGTAAAAGCACAAATTTATGTCATGTTTCTGTTGGATAAATGTGTTACTTGTGATTTAGAATTATTGCAAGATGACAAATCAATAAGGAATGCCCTATCTTTTTGGGTAATAGCTTTAGTTTCTTGGCCAAATTTTGGACAAGAAATAAGACAATGGTGTCTTTATATTTTGTTTTGTTAGGTTTTTAGAGTGAATGCAATAGAGAAATGTGCTCTCAACATCACCCTAAATATGTAAATAGTCTTGGTAAAATTAAAATTAAATGAAAGGTAAAAACAATAATAAACACCCTAAACCTTACTTGTGTTTCATCCACGTTCTACTTCTTTTCTTAATACGTCACCTTTTAAATTATACTTCATATATTCGTTTTATAAGATATACTCGTATATTTATTACTCATAATAATTAAGCTAGAAATATGGTAAAAAGAGATATTAGTAGGACTGAAGACAATACATGGAATGGTTGTAAGGTTCTCCTCTTAAAACTAAGACACATATATTAGTATACTATATATGGAGTACTTAACATGATCTCTTGTAACGAATTTTGGACAGCACCGGAGAAGAGACAGCGAGTTCCGTCTGCTTACAATCGCTTCATCAAGTGAGTTATCAAAAAGCTTTACATGTACTTGTATTTCAAATCATCTAATTTGTTCCATCTACATTATTGCAATGCCTTATGGGGTATAATGGAAAAGTAATGGTGGTTTTCAGGGATGAGATCCAACGAATTAAGGCCGGAAATCCTGATATTTCACATAGGGAGGCATTTAGTGCTGCTGCCAAAAATGTAAGATTCTTGCCTTCTCATTCACTCATTTGAGTAATTACTAATTAGCAATAGGCTTCCTACCTCCTTAGTTTCATTTAACTAACATCATTTACCCATCTATAACAAATCGATAGCTATTTAAATACTCGGGGATGTAACAAATTGCCCTCATAACTTTACCTACTATGTGCAAATCACCATCTCAAGTTTCACTTGTAAGTAATAACCAATTACTCTTAAGTTTCACATGTAACCAATTAGCACCATAAATTTAAAAAAATGTGCGCTTAAGCACAAATTGAATTTTTTTCCCAATTTTTAAGTAAAAATTATTATTTTGTTGATTCTAAAAAAGAACATTTTAATGATGTATATGAAAATGTAGCTTAAATTTTATTTTAATTTTAGAAAATTTATAATGTAGTTTTTTGTTGTAACTTTAAGAAAAATCTAATTAGCCGTTGTGTATTAGTTCTCATGGAAATAAATAAGTATTTTTAAAAAAAAAATACTTATTATGATCGGTTTTTCCAATAAACTGAATATAGAACTTCATAATCTTTTCATATTCAGCTTATTATTAACGTGTGCCTTAAGGCACGCATTAGAAATATTGTTTTACGAATTACGATTAATATACGCTATTTGTGTATCCAACTGAAACATTTGAGTTTCATTTAATGGTTTAGTTAATTACTAATACTTGACCAATTCTTACTTGAATGAGTCTTACTTTTCTTGAATTGTACTGTGTACTATTTTTTTGTACTTACATCAAATTGTAAGACTATGTCTAGTCGAGGTAAGACGATTCGGGTCATTTTCTCAGGTTATTGACTTAGATTTTACAAGCACTAATTATCAATCATTCAACTCTTAAACAAAATTAGGGTTCCATAGGAAACCAAGAATAATAATTAGTAGTAGAATTTGTGAATGTGTTGATTATTACTAAAATGTGAAAAATAAAAAATGACAGTGGGCCCACTATCCACACATTCATTTTGGGCTGATGGCTGATCAAGCTATGAAAAGGACAACCAACATGCGCCCTCATCATTCCCAGGTTTTTCGAGCGTTTCCTTCATTTTCCATCTTATTATATTTCTAGGGCAAACACCCTTTTTTTCCCTTAAATTTTCTATTTTTTTTATTTTCTAAATTTGATTTTACAGTTTGGATGATAAATATAAGCTTTGGAGGCTGAAATGGATGAACAAGAGTGATTTTTCGTGGCTTCTAATTCTACCGTTTAATGTGCTACTACTCTTTTATTAAGCTATTTGGTTATTGATAATTCGTCAATGGCGAAGTTACTTGTTACAATTTTAACTGTTTTAAATTGCTATGCCATGTCATGTTAAAAAGGCTTCTGATTAATGTTGAATTTCAATTTCATAATTTGCGACTTTGTAAGTCGTATGTAATTGTATTTGTATGTATATGCACATCGTTGTTTTGTTGGTAATCTCATACTTTGCTCTTTAAGTATAAGAAACAGAAAGGGAGGACATATTTTTAATTTAAGTTAAAACTCATGGTTAAGGTTATTTTAATGATTCAATCATTCTTCACATAGAGCGATAATAATTGAGAAACTCTATCCTCCAGAGTCCAGGCTACCATCGACGGTCAAATGGTCAATACATGATAAGTCCCAAAATTATTTCATTCCAAAATTATTACAGAGTAGTATCGTGTATATATATATGTGTGTATATATATATATATGTGTGTATATATATATATATATATGTGTGTATATATATATATATATATGTGTGTGTATATATATATATATATATGTGTGTATATATGTGTATATATATATATATATGTGTATATATATATGTATATATATATGTATATATATATGTATATATATATGGATTTAGGATCCGGTGAGAACAAACACTCGGTGAGAACGGTGAGAACATATTAATTAGTAAGTATAATAAGTGCAGTACTCCGTATAACACACGCGTGACATACATAATCCCCACACACGAATTAATTATTTAACCTCCATTCACACCTGCCACACTATCTCCCTCACATACCCCATCAGATCACCAATACCGTCACTGTCGGCCACCGTCGCTGCCCAATGAGACGCACTACGCCGGCGCCACCAGATATTTAATCCGGCTACCACTCCAACTGTCTTTTCTTGCCCCTTCTTCATTCTTTCTCTTCGTGGATCATCGTGCGTAG
>JAOWBH010146979.1:0-12600 GCA_028566215.1 Silene coronaria | reverse complement strand
GTTTCTGAGTGATCGATAGAGTTTCAGGAAGCAAAAGAGTGAAAATAAAGAAAGGAAAGCTTGGAGTAAAGAAGTAGTTAATGGAAACATGAAAATGCATAGACCCAACAAGGGTGTTCATATAGATATTTATCCTCATATATTTGGCTCAAATCAAGAAGTGTCGCAGGCTCGCAGCCCTGAGCGGAGCAAGAACCCCAACCTACCAGAGTAGGCTACCAAATGATGGTTTTTACATGCTTTTTGAGAAGTGTCTCAACCCCTGATCCGAGTTGAATTGGTACTTGGGCAACTAGGGTATAACATTTGATGCTTTTATTTGCTTCTCTGCATGTGGGTTGTCACACCTTGGATCGGAGTGGCTACCCCGGGCAACAGGGGTGAGCGTAGTATAGGCAACTCGGTTCAATGTGATTTATTCTAATCATTGAGGAACTTTTCAGCTTAGAACAAGAGGAAATCTTTGGGAAAAATCTTGCTCTTTAGATAATTTCTATTTTATTTATTGCATTTGGATCGAAGTTGATACGAGTTGCGGAAGCTTAACAAACTTTTAACGACCTCTAAGATGTCACGTAGTCAAACAGAAAATAACAAACACAAAAAAAAGGATATTTGCTCGGATCAGACTTATAATCCGAACAACGGTGAATTATAGTCAAGACCTATTGACTATAATTCGGGTTATTGTTTGAAGACGCGTCAAACAGTAACAAGGTTGGATCGAAACTCGTCGAATCCGGGCTGCAAAATTGCACACAAAGCTGCGTTTTCTTTTCTGAATAATTAAGATACAACTTGATGCTATTTATAGCTAACAAAACAAACGTTCTATGCTAATAACTGATTCCAAGTAAGAAGACTCCTCCCCTAGGATTACTTTTATTTGACTAAACTACTAAATAATCAAACTAAATAATTAACCGACGAACTCGTCTTTTATTTCGATTGGTTCCGAGTTCGAGTCTTGCTCCAGAAATAAGGGCTAATTACTTTCTTTATCACACTTGTATCAATTAGCGTCGGACATGTATGGTAAATGTGCATATTATTTCAACTGTAGACTGGTGTGTTCAAAATTTAGCAGGATATTGCTATATATTATTTCAAGCTCCTTAAACCAGTGGAATCCTTGAATAAATTATTATAATATTTGAAGTTTTAAACCACTTTTTTTTTGTCTTTAAATTCGTCATTCCTTCAGTAAAATAGTATGAATGTATGATTTATAGATTTTGAAATATTTTGCGTGTCCTTAAAATGGTCATATTACGTTTTTGAGGTAATAGACATGAACTTTCAATTATTGTTGTGGATAGCATGTCTCATGTCTTTGTGCTGTATGTAGACTGCTCATGTCACTAGACCAAAGTAACGAGATAGATCTTTTGAGTGTGGTTCGTGGTTCTAATATCAGTTTGACATGTTCGTATTGGGTGTGAAAATAAGTCATTCTGAACTGACGTGCTTAGTGATCTTTTTAGATACCCTCTTTGGTGAATTAATGTTAATTTTGGTAATACAGGTTGAGACTGTTTTCCATGAATTTGGTCATGCACTTCAACATATGCTTACCAGGTACATCTCCCTCACAATATTGGATTAGCTCTTTGTTTTTTCATTTCAGTTAATTGGGATCAAGTATACCTTTATTAATTTAAGTATATATTAGCGTATAAGTTGTGCCACAATGCTGTCTTAAAACATAGAAAGTAATCTTTGTTAAAAATTGACGCATTTAGGGAGGACGAGGGTCTTGTGGCTGGCATTCGAGGTATAGAGTGGGATGCTGTTGAGCTTCCTTCCCAATTTATGGAGAACTGGTGTTATCATAGGTAAAGGTTATTCTGTCTAATATCGCCAGTATTTTTTTTCATTTCTACATGTATCAGTCATCATTGACGTGTTTTTTTTTATTTTATTTTATTTTTATGTGTTTGCTGCAGAGACACTTTAATGGGAATTGCAAAACACTATGAGAGTGGTGAGATTCTTCATGAGGATGTTTACAAGAAACTCCTTGCGGCCAGAACTTTTCGTGCCGGTTCTTTGAGCCTTAGACAGGTAATTTTGAATTGTTTATTGTGTTACTATTTTTACATGGTGTATGCTCATCTTCTTCTGTTTAGGCGTTTAGTTTACTTGTACACTCGCGCTAGTCTATGTAGTGCTCTCCTCTGTTATTCCTCTTTGCAACAGTAAGGCTCCTTTTCTTGATCTTGTGCTTTTGCATGCAAGATCCTCAACGCTAACAATTACCTGATGTGGAAAAATGCTATTTTGAGTAATGTCGTATTTTGTAATCCAGCAATAGCTAAGGATTGTCATGCTGTGTGTATGATCCATTTAGGGGTCCTTTGATATTGTTCGCGGTTTGACCTTTATTTATATCATCATTTTGGATAATCAACTTTGTTTGAAGTTTCGAGTTACTGCAACTTTTGATAAATAACCTGCCACTTGTAATTGAACCGATAACCCTCAAGTAATGTGTAAGATAGGAGTGACCTTGCAGTTGACAAGGTGTTGAAGCCAGTAAATGTATAATCTGAGTTCAATGAGACATAGTTCTAAGGAGGAGGTATATTGTACTGTGTATGTGGGATGCAATTGTTTCGAGTCCAATCGTATCCAGAGTTATCTGTTTTCAGTCCATCCATATCCATTTACATTAGTACCTGGCCTATATGGTTATATCCATTCGCTCCTGTACCTCAGCCAAGCCAATCATCTGTGAGGTTGTAAACTTGCTAAGGTTATGTCTCTTCCCCATGGCTATTATTGGCTGACCTTTACCTGTTGTCACTCCCTCATACCTTCTGTGCAAAATCTCTGTTGGAATTCTTGTGCAAAGTCCTAAGGATGGTACTAAATGTATATGGTTTGCAACATAATGATCATTGTGCGTAGAGGGTATGCTGCTCATGGCCGATATTAGACAGAAGATTCAAGGTTAATACCAGTACTAGTCCTATACAATTAACATGACCGACACAGGAGTTTGTCACGATAAACCAGGACATTCAACTCAATAAATGCCATAATATAAACGTATCCTACCTCCCATCCAATATCCATAGGGGGATAGGGCTATTTGATTTCATGTTTGCGTTTTCTTTAGGAGGAAGTAAATTAAGAAAACACATGAAGTTCCTTAGACCTATAACGTGTTGCTCTTGCCTCTTACAGTATTTTTGTTATCATCCATGAGCTGACACTTCTAGGCTTTTTAAGTATGCATTTTCAATCCCTGTTTTCCACTTTCTTATTCCTACCCCCTTGAGCTGTAATGTTTTCATTTTGTTATGTTTTATATTGATTTTATCAGGCCCAAACTAGCTGTCTAATACTATTAATGGAGACTAGTTGGCTTATGAGTTGTGACTTTTGTGTGGTTTACTGTCAATGGTAAACTGGTCGAGTTATCTAGGTTTATGGAATAAGTCAATAAGATTCCAATTACATCTATGGCTGTCTTGGTCTTCTGTACAGCTAAGATTTGCTACTTTGGACTTGGAGTTGCACTCGAGGTATGTTCCAGGAGGTGCAGAATCCATTTATGATGTTGATCAACGTGTCAGCAAGCGCACACAAGTCATTCCTCCGCTCCCTGAGGATCGGTTCCTTTGTGGTTTCAGCCATATATTCGCAGGTTCATCTCTAGTGCCCTGACATAGTACTCCATAATAGGTATGCAGTGGAGACTGCTAGTGCTTTCAGGTTATTTAACTCCTTATATTTTGGGGGACAGGTGGTTATGCAGCTGGATACTACAGTTACAAGGTACTTGATAGCTGTCCTTTCAATTTCATATGATAGGTGTATTTATATTTTGTTCCCTTTCGTGGTTGAAGCACTAGATACCCCCTCACTCTTTTAAAATCAAAAGCATGTGTGCATACTGAAACAGTGAAACATGAACAAATTCTTGAAATTACTTGATAAAACCTCTGCGGCTCTTTCCCTTTCTGCACTCTCAAAATTAGAATAAACAAAAAGAAAATGATACCAAGATGTAGACAGTTAATCAGTAATGGTAATGGTAATGGTCATTTCCTTCGCTATTAAAATACATTTATATTCATGCATTACATTGTTTTTGCTTAGAAAAGTTATTTCTTTCATATGTCAACCTTGAGATCCCTAATGGCTTAATTAGCCGTGAAGCCAGTGATGGATGTTACTCTCTTTGTTTCCATGTTCTTAACTCTAAGTGGACATGTCAATCTCTTCTAATCTGGTTGCATGTTGAGTGGGTTATCTCTTGCTTTTACGACAAAAACATTATTATTGCTTTGTATTTTTCTGATAACATCGCGATTATGGTCTTCTAATAGCTTTCACGTTTTACAGTGGGCCGAAGTACTTTCTGCTGATGCCTTCTCGGCATTTGAGGATGTCGGACTGGATAATGACAAGGTAATGTCCAACAAGTGCATTTCTAATTTGTGCTTGTGCGGGCGCTGTCTGATTTTATTTTACCGTGAGATGTTTGGGTTAAGGATTTCTATTTTTCTGTTTGATCAAGATGCCATCCAACAAACTGAAATAGGGGAAGGCTGGTTGGTACGGTTAAATTAATACCGTCGTCAGCATTAATATCTTAAGTGGTGATAAAGTTGTCTTTCCAATGACCTATGATTTACATCACCTGATGTATTTCAAGCAACAACAACAATTCAATATTTTACCCGATACCTCAGAGGCTTCGGCTTATGGCAGCGTAATGGGGGGAATGTACTTTGTAGGCCTTTTTTTCCCCCTTTTTTAACAATCTATAATTGTAAGTAATTTTATTGATTATGTGAGGCCTGATATGAATTTCAATTTCCTTAGACCCACATATAGTAAGGCCATATGCTCCATTGTGGGTGGTACTGGTTGTAAACTTATTGCGGGGGTGTACGCATGGTATAAAACTGTGGTATAGGTTGCAATCACGGTCACAGGGCACAAAAAGCGATTGCGTCCTATGGCGCATTCAATGTCTTGGTTTATCGTTGTCCATTTTATATAGATCAAATAAGCCATATCGGTCCATTGTTTACGTTATTGGTCATGTTCAGCTAGATAGCGGCAAATATGGCTAAGTATCGGTGAAATATCTACGATATCAGCTGTTTTGGCAGCCCTTTATGTATCAGAAAACATTGGCCCAGGAAGCTGAAAATCCTTTATGTAAAGGTGGATATGTCGCGTAGCGGCCAATATTTAATGTCATGGGTGTATTGAGCCTTGTTCTTCTGCATATGATGTATCTTTAATTCTTTATGAAACCCATCTGACATTGAAACATGGGTTTGTTATTTAATCTAATATGCATTGTATTTGTCAGGCTGTCATAGAAACAGGACGCAGGTTCCGAGAAACTATTCTTGCTCTCGGTGGCGGCAAAGCTCCATTAGAGGTGAGTTTCTCTGAAAACAGCTTAAAGTCCTTGCTTTCTTTTATTTATGTATCCCCTCAACTATTGTTTCTAAAAGACTAAAACATATATGCTTCCATTGTAGGTGTTTGTGGAATTCCGTGGCCGCGAGCCCTCTCCAGAACCACTCCTTCGTCATAATGGTCTATTGGCGGCAACAGCTTCTGCTTAATAATGTGGCTCGGTTCCATGATGGTGCTTAGAAGGCTATATGTGGCAGTTGATGAGGTTTGTTGCTAAATTGCCATGGTACAAGAATGTTATATTGGTCAGGCTTTTAGTAACAATAATGCCCTTTTCCAATTCATTTTCTGTTGAAACATTTGTGACTGTGATTGAACGTCCTTTAAATATTAAATGTAGAATGATTAACAATCACAGAGTTACTTTGTTTAACTAACAATAAATTATGCACCCTCTTATCTGAATGAAACAAGGGGATTGGATATGCATCCTGTTTTTTGCTTTTATAGAACAACAATCAACTATCGTCAATTAAAGTATTCCGTAGTAGTTGAAACTGAGCATCTAAGAGCAACATAGTTCTAGAAATGCTGAAAACAAAGTTATAATTGTATTACCAGAATAAATGAAATGGAATACAAGTTATAACCAAGGAAGGCTTGACCTATTGGCTATGGTGGAGGACGATACATTTTTACCAATTTGGTATCAACTATTGTCCGCCCTTGAAAAAAAAAAATCACTATCGTCCTTTAATGTATGTGCTTTGCGCCTCATTAAGAACCAAAGAATAAGATTTAAAAATGGATCAGTAATTTCTACAAATACAGTACTAGAGGCACTTGTAAATGCTGTAGATGGTTAAATGACTACAGCACAATCACACATTTTATGAGCAGAGCTTAGGCTGAGTTAGCACCCTGCAGTCTAAGTTCATGCCCCAACTCCTTGTTGGACATGTAATTAGGATAATCAATCGAATCGAATGTATATTATATGTCAATAAATATAATTCATAAGGAGTAAAGTTTTAAGGGCATAGTAAGCAGCACCAGTTAATTCCACAAGGAGTCGTCAGGTACCTCCTCGTCACCCCACCCGCTCATCTCATAAGCATCAGTGTAATCATACAGGAATGGGTCGTTAAGCATGAGTGGCTCGACCATTCCCGACCTCATTTGGGGTGAGTCTAAAGGCGAGTCATTGATGGCCTGAATTTGCCAGGGTGTCAGACCAACCCTCATTGAGTCATACCCAGAGGCGACCGAGGGTTGAGCTGCCACCTCCGTGTGAACATGAGCTGATGAATTGGCAGACTGATGAAATGTTGTGGACCAATTAGTCTGCATATAAGCTGCAGCTGATTGAGCCGCCCTGCGAATGTCATCAGCACTCGAGCTGGCAGGGCGGGCCATGCTACTTATCTGCTCAGGAAAGTTTAAGTGCGCACTAGGCCCTCGGAAATGAAATGCAGCTACATCATATGCAATGGCTGCCATTTCTTGGGTGTCAAAGCTACCTAACCATATCCTGGTTTTTGTTCCTGGCTCACGTATTTCCGACACCCACTTGCCCCATTTCCTCTTCCTGACTCCCCTGTAACTCGAACCAATGCCGCCTCCCTGACGAACATTATGGTTAGCATTAGTGTTATCCATTGTTAATTTCAAAAGGAATTGTGTCTTAAATCTTTTTATGCAGGTTTGTTACATAATGAAATGAAGTTGAAAAATAGCAGCAATGGTAAGTCGGTTTATATAGCCGGGGTACTTGAATGTACTTCAATGAGTGGAAGTCTTAATGTGCTCCAAAAAGAGAGGACCTTCGTAGCAGCTGCACGTTTAAGTCTGTGTTTCAGTGTTATATCATTTATTTAATCAAAGTATGGATTATATGACTGTAATCCATTGTTGTGGTCTTTAATTGGGTGACATTGACGCCTGAAATTCTTTCATGGTAGTGTTGTTGATGTTAATAAGGGTTTTGACTAATAATATAAAATGATGTTTTAGAAAGTGATAAGTTTGTTTGTATTGGAGCATTAAAAAGAAGAAGAAAGGAGTAAAATAGCAGCACCGGATTTCCCTGTTTAAACGCGGTTTAATTTTTAAGTGTCAGGATCGTAACTCATTACAGACATCTTTGAGGGTTGGGCCTACATTTACTGAATTACATATCCAATCCTAAGAATCACCGACTTGTTGAATTCGTAGAATCTGCTTACTAACCTACTTAGGTGTCATCAATCTCATAGCCTATGGATGTCAACAGTCTTATATGTTTACTAAAGTAACAACTTCCTGACATCTTATGGCGTAATCACTAACCCGTATGTGTTCACATCATTTAGTTTTAAGACCAGTTCAGTAGAGATAATATAGCCAAAACCTCATGTGCGGAATCTCACTCCGAGTTTCTCAAAAAATGCTCCTCTCCATTATGGCAAAATCCTGAATTCTTTATCACTTTGCCATTTAAAAAGAATGAAGACGTTAATCCAACAAAAGCAAGTCATATGGGAATGAACCCGGATCATTACACCCTAGCTCTTCAAGAAGTTGACCAGCTACAAAAAGAAAACCTAATTGAGTTAACAACCTCCCCATGGGCTTGTGAAGCATTTATTTCACTTGTGTATAGAGGATAATTTGTTGCTTATCCTTAGGCATTCTGTATATGTTTATTCATACTTCCTTGACAAAGTACAATTTTTTGTTATAACAAATTACAATGACAAAGTACAAGTACTGAAACAGAAATTAAATGCTTAGGTATTTTGTAGTCACATACTCCCTCCTATTCAGCCTAAAGTTCCCTCTTTTTTTTCCATGTTAATCACGTTTTGTTCCTTCTTTCCTTATTTGGAAACCTTTGTGTGTCCAAATACAATTTCATGTGCGGTAGGCTGTTTTGTGTGGTTCATATTCATTTCCTTATTTTTGTGTCAAAAAGAAAGGGAAACATTAAGCTGGATATGAGGGAGGAAGTATTATATAAGCTTTCCTCCATGAATAATTTGTCCTATATGTGTCTGGGTTACATGAGTCTCTTGGGGGATACGACTATAGATACACTTGTTTTTGACACAAGAAATTTAGTGCAAGAGACAATAGATAGTATTGTACTTTTACTTGTCTAAACACGAAACCGATTTATGCGAGCGTGTACTCCACACTTCTGAATCCACATTATATCATTCCGAGTTTACCCCCTTTGAGCTAAACCCCAATTACACCAAATGACAATCGATTAACTTAAATCACCAACATCCCCTCTCCTATTTAGTTTAATCCTTGATTTAGCAACAATCGATAAAATTAACAAACTCATGCATTACTGGCAATGTCACAGAGATTGAATTACTGCCTAGTAATATTACACGTTCCAAATATTCTATGTATCGGGTCTGCCTAAACATTTTACCCCTTATGCCCATGTCGAATACATGAACATAATATACACAATACACATAAGTTGAAACAACTCAAAAAGTCAAAT
Organism: Silene coronaria; assembly: GCA_028566215.1. Lineage (NCBI taxonomy): Eukaryota > Viridiplantae > Streptophyta > Magnoliopsida > Caryophyllales > Caryophyllaceae > Silene > Silene coronaria. Next base: position 3,713 of record JAOWBH010146979.1, on the reverse strand, counting down.
CCAACACTAATTATCTGGTCATATTCCACATCAATGCATGAAACTATATAAAGTCCACCTTGAACTTCCTTGAAACGACCATACTTTATGCTTCACATAGGTGAATTTTTTTATCATGCACTTGCATCGACACATACCTCAAAACTATTTCATGTGCTCAAATCTAAGATAGTAAGCCTTCCACATTGGATTCTACCACTAACGTCATATTACTGACTTGTGTACCAAGTCCATGGCCAACCCTTTGGTCAAAATCGGTTAGATTATCTTGAGATCTCATAAACACAACAAAATTCACCCCTTGAGTGATCAAAGCACGTACAACATTATGTCTAATGTCCATATGTCGCGATTTAACATTATATACTTGGCTATAGGACCTTAGCCAAAGTACATGCACTATCTTATTGTATAAAAAATGGGTGATATGGGATTTGGCCAAGGAATTTCATAACCAAATTCCTAAGTCATTCCGCCTCTTTTCCGGCTGCTGTAAAAGCAATGAATTCTAACTCCATGGTCGAGCTAGAAACACATGTTTGCTTGTTGGAAGCCCATGAGATGTTACCTCCCTCAAGTAAGAACCTCCCGATCACTTGTAAAAGAGTGATCGTCTACATTGATTATCCAACTAGCATTCGAATATCCTTCTAAAACCGAAGAATGCTCCACATAAGTTAACCCAAAGTCCTTGGTTGACTTAAAATACCTTAACACATGAGTTATCACATGCCAATGATGACTTTCCGCGTTACTCGTACACCGAATTAGTTACCAACCGCAATAGTAATGTCCAGTCTAGTACTAGTCATATAATACATCAAACTTCCTATAATCGAGAGTACTCAAGTGGCGAAATTGATTCACCCAAATTATGTATGCTCACTAGGATCCATGACAGAATTGCCGGACTGCAATCTTCTATTGAAGTTTATTAACACTTTCTCAATGTAATGAGATTGTGTCAAGAAAATTCATGATTACTCTGCTTGATCTTGATTACAAGAATCAAATCCACCTTCTCCAATCTTTCATGGGAAAACTTGATGATAAAAATTCCTTACAAATGCCAACCTGATTGTGGTTAGTACCAAAGATCAACACATCATCAACATACAATCAAAATTTAACACCATTACCGGTGTCATCAAACTTGATGTATACACAATTGTCACATTGATTAAGCTTAAAAACATTGGATAAGACAATCACATTAAACTTTTGATGCCAATGTTTAAGAGCTTGTTTAAGCACATACAATGATTTCATAAGGTTAAGCACCTTATGCTCATTACCCGACTTAGTGAATCCCTCCGGATACTTCATGTATATTTCCTCATTCTAATCTCTATTTAATAATGAGGTCTTAACATCCATTTGATGAATCACTAGATTGTTAATTGAAGATTTACAGCCAAGGCAATCAACAATCTAATGGTGAAGATCAATTCTAGCAACCAACGCATAAGTATCTAAATTATCAATCCCTTTGTTACCTAAACCCTTGGATGACCAATTAGGCTTTATATTTGTTGATTTTATCATCGAATCTCATCTTTCTTTTGAAGATCCAATTGCAACTTAAAGGCTCGCGACTACGTGGAAGATCCATATGGACTCGCGTGTTGTTTCCCATAATGGAATCCACTCATCATTCTTCTTTTGAAAATGAAACTTTTCCAAACTCCATACGCTTCTATAAGTCCTACGATCCTCATCCAAATTATAACAATAGAAATATTGGAATCTCACCTCATCTCTTGTCCCTTCCACCAAAAGGGTTTGAAAATTGGGTTCAAAAGACTTTTTTACAACTCTTGTGCTGCTTCTAAGCATAATTGAATCATCTTGAGATGAAACATTTTTGTTCACCTCAACTCTTGCACTATTAGTAGTCACATCCTCTGACCTTTACATAAATCATGTAAACAGAGTTTCATTGAAAATTGCATCTCTCGATTCAATGACGGTGTGAACCGTTATCGATTCATTAGGTTCAATGACATAATACCGGTAAGCCTTGTAATGCATAACATATCCAATAAAGATACAATCAACGCCTCTTTACTCTAAGGTTTTAATCTTAGATGCGCTGGTAGTCTAACCACTGCTCTACAACCCCAAACTCGCAAATAATTCAAGTTTGGTTCCTTTTATTCCAAAGTTCATATGAAGTTATATGATTCCTTTTGTTGGGTATCCTATTAAGCAAGTAACAAGCCGTTAGCATTGCTTCCCCAAAAAATTCTCATTCAATCCCATGTAAGAAAGCATGGAATTGACCATCTTTTTAAGCGTACGTATTTTCCTCTCCGCAATGCTATTTTGCTATGGCGTATACGGTGACTTGACCTTATGTATTATACCACTTGACCCGAAAAAAGATCCACTACCTCTATCGGTACGCATATTCTTAATCTTAGAAGACAATTGAAGTTCAACTTCATTTTTAAATAGTAAATTTATCCATTGGCTCGTCTTATATGTGAAGTAAATAAACATATCAAAACCGAATGTAATCATTATTAATAAAAGTCACCACATACTTCTTATTACCTAAAGATGGTGTGGAATTAAAATCACAAAGACCACTATGAATATGTTCAAGAATTGTAGATTATCTTTCAATGCCATGGAAAGCTTGTCTAACAATTTTTCTCAACTTACCAGTATCACACTTATATTATTGTGAAAATATGAGATCGATTCATTCTTTGACATAAGCATCATTCTTTTACAATGAAAATAGTCTAATCTAGCATGCCATAAAATTCACAAATACTACCATACCACTAGTTGTATACTAAGCATTGTACAATACTATACATTTAATCGAGCTTATGTGTAATTTTTCTGAGTTGTTTAGAGTTTATTTTTTTTATATTTAAGTGGGTGGGTTCAGTTACTTTACACTATAGCTCAGATTCTTTAAAACAAAACTCGAAAACTTTAATAGAGCTCGAATTCTATACCATACAACACCATACACCTGGTGGTATAGTGTATTAATTGCATAAAATCGAAATCTTTTAACAACCGAAAAAACTAAAACATTACCAACGGATATCATGTTGTATATTTACATAAGCATGTTATTGCAAATATCCAAATCCAATAAACAAACCATTTTTACTTAATACAAATTTGTCTCATTCATAATCTTGCTTATAAGTTATAAACATCCGTAGAAAGTAAGCTACTGAATACCATGTTCTTCCTAATACAAGACACGTCTAAAACATTGTTTAAACAAATGCAGTTTTCGGAACTAAAACCGACCACCACCGTTCCTACACCAACTATCGTTTCCCATATAAAGAATGAACCTATCATTCACTGGTTTGGAGTCTTTAAACCAACGACGATCCTTACACCTATGTTTGGTAGCCCCCTGCCCCCAAGTCAATCCACCAATAAACATCATCATCATGCACATAAAATGCCTCAGAAATCTTTGGTGCATAATTAACATTCGAATTAAAATCGCAAGTAAGATTCTGATCTTGATTGATGAGTTAGGAACGATTAACACCTAAGAGGGGGAGGGGGTGAATTAGGTGTACATTTTTGAAATTTATTTGACTTGATTATTTGATAATGCAAGTATCACAACATAAGAGCGGAAGCTTGAGAGACTTAGGCCCTGTTCTTTTGGACTTAAAGTAGCTTAATTTCAGCAAAATTCAGAAAAGTTCAGAAAAGTTCAGCAAAAT
>JAOWBH010146968.1:0-12602 GCA_028566215.1 Silene coronaria | reverse complement strand
GATTAAAATTGTTAATCTAGTAAAATTCATTCACATAATTAATAATATTATATGATAATATTATTAATGTAATAATAGTACATAATACACAAGTTTGTCCTAATTATTTTCTAGTTAGTAATATTAGGATATTTTGGGCTAATCTTGGGTGCATCCAAAGGAGGTCATCTACTTTGGTGAGTAAGGTTGAGGAGGATCATCCAAATCATTTTAAGCTCAGGAACTACAAATGTAGGAGACCTTTGTGGTGCCCTTATATTGCCGTATTCACAATGTAAGCAAATTTTCTTCTTAATCTTACATGCATGTTGTCTTAGACCACTAAATAAAATTAATGGTTAATTTTTTGTCATATTAGAATGCCTAATATGAGGTATAGGAACCTAACAGTACCTTCAAGCACCACTTACATATGGTATCCCGAGCGTATCCAAGTTTACATGTAAGTTGAGGGTGCTTAAATTTCCGATCTCTTTCTCTCTCACACACGTTTTTTATATTATTAATATTGCTCATGTTGCTTACTATCGATACCGTCGTCTAATTATCGTCGCATCGTTATTAGCATGTTGTAATTATATCATTGTTGGGATTATTTGATGTTTTGGATTAGTAATTATGTTAATCATATACTTTCTCTTTCATTTATGACTATAACATGTTAATTAGAATAGTTATCGTATCTTTATGATTATGAATCTATTAACGTATTTAATATGAAATATTATTATGTTAATAATGTTTAAGATTTTCAATCGTGCTTAATTAGTTAAAATGATATTTTAATTAGTTTTTTTATTAATTCGCATGTTTTAATGATTAGTTTTGTTTTTCTAATTATGAAATAGTTAGAATTAATTCATATGCTAGTCATTTTATCACATGTCAAATATGCATTGCTTTGATTCGTTATTAAATTTGCATTGTATAGTTTATATTTTGCATGTTTAATTATCATTTGGCCTAATTAATATGTAGAATGCATGTTAATTGAATTAGACATTCTTTATAGGTCATACATGAACTTTGACATAGGATTGTTAAATGAATTCCTTTAAAGAATTTAAATGAATTTATCTTTTCTTTGATGATTTTCTCGCTAGTATGAAATACACATGCTTAACATCTATTTCAAGACATTCGATAACTAGAATAGTCAATTTCCGACTTATTTGGCCGTGTGATGCCTCGGTGTCAGTGCCAATTAAGTTGGCTCGTTTTTTTATTGCTTTATTTCGTTTAGTTTTTGCAATGTAATTCAATAGTTATTGTAATTGTATTGTAATCATTGTAATTTATTTCAATTGTAATTTACTAATAAGGGTCATGTTAGTCTCCTTTTAGTTTGTGTCAAAATGACTTGTAAAACCTTTGTTCTAATTAGCTAAATTGAAATGTTTAGTTTTTTAAACCAAAGCGAATGTGCAACAAGCAAAGATTTAGTCAAGGATAAAGTCAATGTAAGCCTTGACCATGCCTTTGGCACGTTTTCCCAGGTCAAAATAGGCGTGTGGTCTCGTGTCATTAGTCTAGCAATTGTAATTAGATCGAGTTGTACTTTAATTCATTTGCTTGCAAATCGAGTCAACGAGAATTGTCCGGGTTATAATAGGTAGCGCCCCAATTGCTTCCCTTCCCCCCAAGCCATATGTGAATGCTTGCTTAGCTTAGTTTGAATGAATCTCACATGCTAAATCACTTTGACAATGTAGATTAGATGCATTAAACGATTAGAAACAAAACTCACATGCTAGGATCAAAATGATGTGTGCACTTTCATATAACGATCATAAACTTATCCAATTAGCCATCGTAGTCCTTAGTAGAGACCGTTATTACAACGGGTGGGGGTGAGTGTTGTATTAACGAACTTCCCACCATGTACTTTCAACCCGAATCGAATCTCTTTCAAAATGGTTTTTAATTTGCCTTAAAATTGGTGGCGACTCCAAAAACAACTCTTTTTGAAAAAAAAGAAAAACACTGGGTGGACGATCAAAATCCCTTGTCCACACATAATATAAGGATTACATAGAGAGCACCAAATATACTACTCTAAAACCATGTTATACTATGAAATAACAAAAAATATATCGCAATGAAAAGAACAAATTAATGCAAAAAAAGAAGAAGAAAACATTCACGGCCTACGATAAGTGGTTCTCGTGCGAAATTGACACAGTTAATGATGAAATTAACAAAAATATATGAGAAACATATTAAAATTAAATAATATAGGCTAATGATGAAAACGAACATCAAACTTATCGCCTATTCAATTAATACAGTTAATTTTATATCACAGTTCCCAATGTTCAATTAAGTAGTTTCATATTACTTTCATCTGGTATTACGTCTACTTACCCATATAGTATTTTAATATATATAAAAATAGATATTAAAATGTTATGCTTCTCACCAAACTACATAAATTATAATTTAGGTGAAATATTTTTTTTTTTGGATTTGCGTTGGTAATAAAAATGTCAACATGTTTCATACTAATGAGGTTACAGACATGCGTAAACTTAAATAATTAATCTTAAACGCACCCGTAATTTTCACAGGTACAAAAGCTAGTTCTTCTATAAGATATTGAGTAGTTTATTAGTTCTACTTGACACTTCATTGCATGATTAGGCGGTGGAAAAGTTTTTTCATAGCAGCTAAGTAAATAATAAGAAACTGGCAATAACATAGGGTATACTATTTTTATTACATCATCATTTATCATTTATGGCAAATTAAAATATTAACTTCTTTGTGAGAGTTTATATGATGGCCAGATATTCAAAACCCGATCCCTCAATATCCACCGGTTTGTCCAACATTGAAGTTTTAGATATGGACGGTCTGACCTTGCCAAGTGGTTGATGTCTTCATCAGCTTGTGTGGACTCAATCAGTAGATATTTGAAAGGATGTCTCTGGTAATGTAAACGACTTTGCCTTCACCGCCCAGATCTTCGTCTGGTAGATATGTGATGATGGATGGTGCGGTGAACACAATGGCGCTTCAGGAAGATCATCGTCTCATAATATATTTATCTCAATTTCTCAACAAGTAATGAGATGTGAGCAATCAATAAATGTTTAAACACCAAATTGAGTTTAACCAAAGAACCCTCAAATAACACGAAGGACGTACTAAAGATACAAACTTTAGGTCAAACATGATGCGTACACACTCCTTCGGCCTTCAAAGAGAACAATGCCCCGACCAAATTTGAACACGAAACAAATTGAAATTTCCTCTCACAAGAAACCTCGTAAATTGACTCTTTATGATTTATGCTCACCAGTATTCTTTCTCTCTTTATTAGCTAGGAAATAAGAAGGCTTTTTATTTTACACCCAACAATAAGAAACCTAGGTTAAGTAGGAAATAGAAAATGCATAGCTTCCTTAACAATACAATACAAAAAAAAAAAAAAAAAAAAACCCGAACAAAGCAACGACAAACGCCGAGGGTCATTGTGTGCGCGACTTTCTTCAGAACCCACGATCCCCACACTCGTAGAGGACACGCGCGGCATGCGCACGTAGATGCCCTAGTTCCTTGTTTCTCTTCTTTGACTCTTCTCTGCTTCTTTCGTCTAGACAATTCTTAAGACATTCAAAAACTAACAGGCAATTAAATCTGATAAATCTCATCATGAAAAGTTTAAAGGACAAGACTTTTTTTCTCGTTGCAATTGTTCTTCGGTAATATATCACACATTTTATCACCTATGGAGTCGAAAAGTCCGTCTTATTTTTGTAGGGTATACAACATAATTTGTTACTATGAAATTTATCATTTATATGTAAATTGTTGAAAATTTTATCATAAATTAAAATTAAAAATCAAATCATTAGTGTCAAATCATTTCTCTTACTTAATATTCCACAAATTAGTATACCACCCTCTTTTAATTTGTTTTGGTATAGAAAAAAGTGATATTTTAATACTCCTCCCGCATAAAATTCAACTATTAGGATCAACCGATCAAGTATTGTAGATTTGTAGGGTTATTTAAAGTCCTACTAGACAAAGAACGTGTCATGAGAGACAATTGTTTATTAGTAATGTTTATTTAGCAAGGACGATGACAAAATTGTGTTAGGAATAAATTGACAATAAATTAAATTGTCTTAAGAATACGTCGACAATGCGTTAGCTCATGTTTGTTTTTTCTTAATAGGTTAGGTTGATATAAAGTTGCAAATTTTATTATTTTGAAATTGTAATGCAAGCAACTATAATTTCATTCCAACTAAATAAAAAATAATAAAATGAGAAGAATACTAGTCATTTCCATAAAATTAAGAAAATAAGGAAAAATAATACTCCCTATTAAATTGAGTAAACATATACATCTAAGTTCGACCCACTCACTGATTAATTTTTATCATATGATAAATACAACCCAATGGGTTGTATTTAAGAAACTAAAAAAAAAATACTTAATACATGCATTAATTGCATTGATTTATGTGTTAATTATTCTTTAACTTCTAAATTAATACCAAATTTGGAAGGGTATTAAGTATTTAAATATAATCCATTAGGTTATATTTATCATTTCCCTTTAAATTTTAATGTAGAACTAAGCACATCTGGAGGATCAAGTCAAAAGATTTAAGGGGGTGTTTGGTTGGCTACTTTGGAATGGAATGGAATGGATTAAGTTCATTCAAGTGTTTGGTTGGGTGATTTTGGAATGGAGTTAGATACCCGATGGATTCTAACTCCACCCCAACCCCTTGGAATCTCATACCCACCCTTTCCCCTTGGATTCTAACTCCATTCCTTCCTTCTATAACTTTTGGTGAACCAAACAACATTAGGCAAGTATGGATTTAGAACCCCATACCACCCTACTATCAAACTCCATTCCATTCCATTCCGACTTGTTGAACCAAACGACCCCTAAGTTAGTGGTTAAGAATAACAATGGTTAAGAGTTATGTATGGATTAGAGTTGTTCATAGCTGTGTTAGTCAGACTCTTCTACGAGGTGTCGTGTCCGACACGTGTCGGAGTGTCGAGCACAGCAATTTTGGAAAATTTCACTTTTTTTGTCTGAATTGAAGTATCAAAGTGTCGTGTCGGTGTTGAGCTGACATGTGTCAGACACTCAACACGTCACCCAAGTGAAGTGTCGGAATAACATAGGTTCATAGACAGGACAGCCCATTAGGCTCATCCGTCCGGCCTGCTAACACCTAGGTTAGTGGTTAAGAAAAACAATGATTGTTATTTTGGGGAGTACTCCATTTCATTCTTCTAACATCAAGAAATTGAGTCGGGTTTGGGCAATAACCAACACCATATATAATGGTTGAGGCAAAAAAACTGATTGCTGAAGTCCAACCCTTGGCTCTTAATCATTATATACAGAGACTGTATAGTCATGTAACAATTAGTTGCATCACAAGTTACTTGCACAATATCAGAGTGCATCAAGCTTCACTGCATACAAGGCTGGACAAACTGAGCTGAGACTACTACCTAAGACACAAGCTTGATGGTCGGGATACTTCATAAAGTGATCTTCGAGAAGCAAAAAACTGATCACCTGCAACAGCGGAAAAACATTTAATAGTTGTTTTGAGAAATGGTCATTTGAACGGCAACAATCTGTGATGTTGAGACAAATGAAGGATGCATCATTCGGAAAAGCGATCCCACCAAATGTCTAGTGAAGGCAGAGACGAAAACTGAATCACAAAATAAGGGGCCATGTTTAAAACCCTTGACCTCAAGTTAAAATATTCATTACTCAAACACGAAGCCAGGAGTGCCCAAGTGTGGGTTTATGTACCAAACTCCAAATGAGCAATTATCTGCCTCTAGTTGCACTAGTCAAAGCGAATAGCGTATGCATACCAACATTGCAAACCCAGATAACAGGGAAGTATGAAAATTACCAATTATGGAGTATATGTGTGCGGATATATTGCACATCACCAGCATACTACAGCACTATTACTCGTTGCTCGTATTTTGCAGAAGATATGAAGCCCTATTACGGATCTGCACGAAAAGAGAGTGACAACATTACTTCTAACTTCTAACAACAATAATGGAGAAACCCTACACCTCTCTATTCTCAGTCACATACCTCTTGTGCACAAGGCCTGAAATCAGTGTTGCAAATTTGGCTAGAACACTTCCTGATAATCCCATTCCACATTTCTTTGATAATAGGTCCAAATTCAGCCGAAAACAGAAGCCAGTTTTCAATAAGGACGAAGTAAATATATATCTTGGAGAGGTCGCAGTCCTTGCCTTTCAAATTTTTAGAGAGCATAAACTTTAAGATATCCTTTGCATCACTTAACTGCAAGTAAACAGTAGTTATCTATAATATATAACATCCCACTAATTACATAAATGAAAGAAAGAATGTAGAGAATGCATCTTTAAATTGCAGAAATTATAGAGACAGGCAGTCCACCAACAAATGACAAAAAATGATGCATTTTCTTTTATTTTGCTTATATACAGACCCAAGTCATGACAAAACTTTTATTTTTCTTATATACAGACCAGGTCATGACAAGACGCAAATTACAAAGGGCTTGTTTAAAGATGTGTCCATACCATCAACATGAATCTGAAGATTAAGACTTGATATGTGACTTTGACATTATGGAAAGAGACAAGGATATTCAGGGTGGTTTTGACGCGGCATAGAACTATAGAATCTACCTCAGTGAAACAATGTCTGAGCATCTCAGAAGCTAGAGCACTTCTTAGTTGCCTGCTATGAGTATCTACTCCTGAAATACACTCCACTGCTCTTAAGCAATTCAAGTCACAGGGTACTCTGCAGTCAATGAAAATAAAACAAGATTACATTACCCTTATTACGACATAAACAAGACATATCCAATGTGGCATTAAGCTAAAATTAGTCATCCGGATTTGGGATAGGATTGAAAAAGATCACTGACCGCATAAAATGAACCCCAATAGTTAACAGTTCATTAACCACAAATAACGATCCCCAATACAATATTAAAGTGCTCTACTATGACATAATAAGGGGAAAGGTTTCCTTACTAATCAAGATATATATTAATAATATAAACCAAATATAAATGGATGTTGAATGTCATTTAATATGCAAATCAAGAAAGGCGCTCCAGCTATTCAGAAACCGCTCTAAAAAATTCAAGGTTTCATACACTTCAGGAGGCAAATTACTATGTGAGGCGTGTAGACGTAAAACGCATCGAGGCCCCGACCATATCATATTGGGTGCCTAAAACGCACAACACCCAACTACTGAGACACACCAACCCACACTGGAGGCAAACTATTATGTGATTACATTTTATTCCTAATCCTTTTATTTTACCCTTCACTTCTCCCCCTTATTCTTAACTTTCACTTATTTACATGTTAGCCTCTGTAAAACAAAAAAGCTACTATTGTCAAACAAAATTTTACATTTTCATTTGAAAAATCAGTGCGCATGTGCGCCTTGTGCACGGTCGCCTTGTGACCCCTTCCCTTAGTGAGCCTCACGCCTTCTCAAACTAAGCTATTAACCCATGTGCGAGTCCGAGTAACATAGTACAGAACACAACCTGTAAAAGTGAATTACTAAACTAAAAGTTCATTTTGATTCTCCATCTTCCTGAAATACATCTTTCTTTTTCATAGTTCTATCCCTTACAAATGAATAGAAGTATCACAGACGGTGACACATCTATCCACGATCATATAGCTTGGGGAATACGAATAAAGTTCAAAGCTCTAGTTTCAAGAACCACCTTAGACTAGTCCTATTGAAAAGTTTTCTTCATGAAAGACATGGTTTTCTTTTAGACTAGCAATTAGTCAAATGCATAGAAGAAATATGTACTAAAAGCAGTTTTTGAACTTCTACGTCAGGATCTTAAAGTGGAAATCAATGTAAAAATATCGAAATATGGCCTACTTGATACATACCTCTTCTACGCAAACAATGTAAGAGTGTAAGACTAGTCCTATTTGACATTTGCTATTTTTGATATTAGAAGCCCATGAACTTCTAAGCTATTGAATATTTGAATATCATCCAAGAAACAATGTAATTTTTTTATAAAATTGAAAGCAATCTCTGCGATGAATATAGCCTTCAAAGTTATGTGGAACTCAATGTGCAGTACAAATACAAACCCAAACAACAAGAGCCAAATTACCTCTCTGTAATAGTTTTTGTGATTTTCTCACAGCTACTACACCATTCTTTCTCCTCGAAATAGTTGACAGCTAGAAGCAAGGATTCATGCAATTCTGAAGTGAGACCCAGTAGATTTCTATCTAAGAAAAGGCAAACAGTTGTCGCAACCAATTCTTGGGCTTCTAATGTCGAAAATATCAAATATCTACTCCTGCAAACAGAAAGCTTGAACTCGTAAGTAGCCATTAAACACAAGCTTCCACAGTATTTACAGGATCATAGTAACACAGGCCATGTATATGAGGTTTAACAACTATGGTGAATGGTAACATACAGATATACTCAAAGTTTCCTCATCCAAACATTATTCCAGAAATAGCATTCTTCTCCAGTTATATAAATCGCGCTGTTCAATAGAAGATTCAATCATAAATACAACCAACTGCATATAGCATCATCATAACCAATACCCTACTATCCCAAACAGGCTCCTGCACGTGATGGGCGGGATTCAAACATACATCACTTATCCCGTAGTTTCACGAAAGACTTTTTCCTATTTAGTATTTACCATTGACCAAAAATGTGAACTACATACAAAAAGAAAGGGCTGACGCCTCCATGTAAAAATCTTGTATAGACATTGAATTTAGTTAAATTCAAGGTAGCTAGTTGTAAATATGGGAAATCAACCCTCTTTAAATCCTCACTTTTTAATGAGATTCATATCCAATTTATCAGATCCCTAAGAACATTCTCCTTGCTTAATTACTATATAAGGAAAGCATGTAGCAAATATTGCACAGATCACTAAAAAGCATTTAACAACCCTCTTTAAATCCTCACTTTTTAATGAGATTCATATCCAATTTATCAGATCCCTAAGAACATTCTCCTAGCTTAATTACTATATAAGTAAAGCATGTAGCAAATATTGCACAGATCACTAGAAAGCATTTAACAAGGCTGTCAACTAATGATAGAGGTTCTTGAACAATTTCACTTTGACCTTGATTGAAGTGATAATGGCTATTGTTCCAATTTACAAAACTGTCATAGAACATTATTTCATCATGTACAGGAGCGTAGAACCACCTAAAGCAGAAAAACATTATTTACTACTACCTTCATCTCGTTTATATAGTTCCCATTAAAATTTGGTGTTCACTGTTCAGATATCAACTTTAAACGGTCAATTTCTCCAAATTCATGTGGATATACAATGTAAAATTTGTTCAGCTTGATTTATCAAAAGTGAATTTTATATCATTCATTTAAAAAATTGTAGCAATTGTATATTTGGGGAAAATACTGGTCAAAGTTGACACAATTTGACAAGAAAGTCAAATGAAGACAATGAAAAGGAAAGAGTATCGTTTAAATGAGTTTAAGAACATTCTTTCTCTATGCCTAAACAATGAGAATCTTCCACGGTCGGTTATGTCCTATACGATACACATTATAAACCTAATACACCATCCTAGACTGTTTTATCTTCCCTATTTCCTAATTGAGCATAGTCAGTTTTTTACCCTGTTGCCTAATTTGGACATATATTCCTCATGAATGAAATATACCGTCCCACACTCTCCTAACAACTCAGTCTCACCCCTTACAATCACTCAGTACTACCCAGAACACCTCACCTCCACCACCCACAACCTCACCTTTGCCACCCCTAGCCTTAACCCACCCACCCACAACCGTCGCCACTGCCACTGCTGCCAACACTCCCCTTCATAACCGGCACCCTTGAAACCACCCCCACCCACCACAACCACCTCTTCCGTTCCCTTAAAAAAGCTTTCAACCACGTTCTAAGACTTGCACCATCACCCTTAACACCCACCCCAACCCTTGAAAATCCATCTCCCACCCTCAACTACCACTAAATTTAGGATTTTAAGGGTGAAATGGTAATGTTCCCAGTTTCTTAATTTTGAAACCCAAAACAAAAGGGGAGATAGGAGTATGAAATTGCAAGACAAAACACTTCCGAAATTTTATGCACTTTAATCGACAACAAGCACTGGCAAATTTGATTCACGCTCTAATATTAGCTGGTGGGGATAAAGTACAAAATTGCAAGCCAAAACACTTCCAAATTTTTATGCATTTACAAACCTTACTCGACAGCAAGCACTAGCAAATTTAATCCACGCTCTAATATTAGCTGGTGGTCCTTTAAGATGTGGACCTGCTAAAACAACAAAAGCCTTTGAGAAGTAGAGCAAAATAGATTAGCAAACAAAACCTAATCAATATAAGCAGATTGTCGAATAACAATTTAAGATTTTTCTACTCTTAAGAATGTGACACTTCTCCTCGTCACTTGTGAATGTATAGGGGAAGCCTAGCATGACATGTTTCCAATTCACTTTAAACAATCTCGCTATTTTATGCAAGTAAGCAGATTTATCTTTTAAGACGTATCCCCGTGACATCATTTAAGGACAAAGTAATCATTTCTCAAATTTTGAGTGATGCCAAGTCCGACCTTGGAAGTTGGAATCGTAGATTACGACAAATATAAACAAAAATTTGAATTCACATGAAAGAAAAGTAAGGAACACAAGAACAACATGACATGCTTGCTATTCACATAAGCAAATGATGACAATATTATAGAATGACGCATGCTTTGTGGACACTTTGGAGGAGGTTTCCATATCCTTTCCCATTCTAAAGGACCCGGGCTATCACCCTATCAGAGTTTGGGATTGCCAAACAGAAAAATGAAGTCAACTACAAATGAAAATGTTTTCCACGTCTTAAATTTAAGAATTAAAAGAGCTAAGGCGATGTCCATACAGTGGGTTTACATCAACTTCCATACAAATGATGCCATCAATTAAATTAACTCTTTGTTTTCCATTCTATTTTGGAATAAAGCTATATGCGACTAACAAGTTATCACACGCAATCACAGCTTTAAGCAAATGAGTAGAGCAACAAAATTCCTTTGAATATATGTTCCGCCAGTAGGGGAAAAAAGAGATAGAAAACAGTTGCTCACTGCTTTTTGATGATTCTTGCTCACTTTTTTCTGATGATTGAGCATCAGGTGAAATATTAGATGAAGAATACAATTGAAACCCAAAGCTTTGAAGAGCTCGCTGTAGTTCCACAAAGCTGGGAAACCATTCAATCTTAATCATGGGTGAGATAACCTAGAAGAAAAAGACAATGAGCAGAACATGTTAAAACAGCAGGTGTCGGAAAAAGACAATTTGGAAAGCATATATAATCAGTGAGTGAGGAGCTCGTCATCTAGCTGACCTTATCACACACAAGAATATCACACCAAAAGTCACACGCTGAAGTCATCAGTGATTCCTCTGACGAGTATAATACTGGATAAAAAGAAAGAAACATGAAAGAGTGATTGGACTGCATCACTTGCTGCAGTAGTACAAGAAACACAGTAGAATGCAATTGTGTACTCACACAAATTAAGCGTCCATTTTGCCACTGATTCTTCTAGATAACCATGATGTAGAACCAACTTCGAAAGCCACCCATTCAGCAACAGCCCTCTTAGGAAAGTCGCCTCTTTAACATACGTAAAAAGTACCCATCAATACTTAGCTTCATAATCCAGAATAAAATGAAAATGAAAACAAATTATAAAGCAGATTATTAAGAAATTGACAGTTGCAGCAGGTACCAGTTGGTGAGGTGGGTTCTAACAGAGCACTAACTTCATCATTCAGGAGAGTTTGTGATAGCAAGGAACTTCCAAGATCAGTGACCAAACAGGGAGATGAAGTATTCTGTTATATTGAGAAGTTATCTTACACACTGATATAAAATCATATTTTACCACAATAGCTTGTGAAGAATAAAATAATTTAAAAAAAAAAAAAAAAAAAAAAAAAAACCTGCAAACCAAAAACTACAAGGCCCCAAATTAAACAGACATTTTTTTGGTGATGTTCAATTAACTCAATCTCTTGTCCATCAACTTCCTTCATCTGCATAAACAACAGCCACCATAGATACATGCAACGGTGCCAGGATGAGAAGAAACTAATAAATCCAAATGAGAAAAGCCCATTTTACCGTTTGCTGAAAGTTGTGAAATGTGTCAGTTAATTTAGTTTCAGTCTCAACAGCATCATCATCGTCCGATTCCCAATTTTTTAACGTCTTTCCAGCCTTTAATTTTTTCTTCTTGCTTTGTTCTTGATCCTTCTTGCAATCTTTAAAAAGGTCATCCAAGCCTATCACGTTTTTCCTGAAATTTACAAGGCACATAAAACACAGCTCAGCTTCTTCGGAACTTTTTTTTACTGGAGTAGCTCATCTTGCCGCTGAACCATAAGAAAAGTACAACAGAGGACAAAGGAATCAGCTAAATAGCAGGCAAACCACATAAACATTAATCGACAAACCTGGAACCCCTCTCCCAAAACCTCATGTGTGTTGTGCACACGAATTGTAC
>JAOWBH010146957.1:324-12603 GCA_028566215.1 Silene coronaria | reverse complement strand
ATAAAGAACACAATCAAAAATAGGCAAAAGACACATACCTAAATGAGGAAATGGAGGAGGGAAATACGAAAAGGGGAACAGAACGAAGTCGACAGTGGATGGCAGGCGTCGGCGGTGGGCGACAGACTGGAGACGATGGTGGCTCAGAGGTGTTGCCGGTGAGGTCGGTGAGGGAGTCGGGCGGTTGTAAGAAGAAAGAGGAGAAGGAGTGAATAGAAAAAAGGAATGAGAACATTAGATTAGATAATAATAAAATGAAAACATTTAGAAGTATGAAAAATGTATAATTTGTTATATGGTTAAGTATTGTTTTCGTCCCGACCTTTTTAAAATATAGTGACAGACGATTTTAAATAAATTTACTTCTACCAGTACAGGTCAATAGTTTACACTTTTTTATGGGTGTTTCAGTCAATAGCTTACCTTAATAATCGTTTATAAATTAATTGCAAACAATTAATCAAGACGGAGGGAGTAATAGTTTGTTCGTCTAAAAACCCATTACTGAAAATATCCGATTTAAACCCGATTTAAAAAGTAACTTGACTGATTAAAAAGGCAGCTCGGGCGTAGCCGGGCACCTATCCTAGTTTAATTAACAAGATCGAAACCAAGACCGTGGCCTGTGGGTTGATCCAAGACCCGTCGGGTTGGATCAGTAGTCAATACTCAGTAGGTACTCAGAAATCCCTGACTCTGTGCGACCACCACAAAGTATTCTGCATTTCTGCTTCATCCTCACACTAATCATCGACGCCCTTCAGGTTTCTTTTTCCTTTTTCTTTTTATTTCTATATATATTTTAGATTATGTTTATTCCTTGTTAATTTTACATCAAACGAATTTAGTGAATGTTAATTAATTTTAAGAAACGAAACTATAGATATGTCCAGTTTTGGTGTTAGGGTTTATGTTGAATTAGGGTTTATGTATGATATAACTAATTGCTGTAGAATTTGATGTTGGAACATTCATTCAATTTGTATCATGCTCGCTTGCTTGTAACGAATTTGAATTAGGGTTAATTAATTTATTATACGGAGTATATTGGACTTCCGTCTAGGTCAAAGTGACACAAACTCGCTTTCGAGCTAGCCTTACATGGAGCTACCTGCCAATAGAACCCGATTCCGTTAATGCTTCAAAATTGCTGCCATTCTCCTCTGAGATATGTGCTAAAGTCCTTCATTGGAGGTTAGGTTAATTATACAACCAATGCATATTATTAACTGAGTTGCTCCCGCCCGTTTTTGCCCCTAGTCCGAGTTATTTAATAAAAAAAAAGGTGTCATCTGCCCTTATAGCTACTTGTAAGCCCTATTCTAGCAACTGATTTCAGTTTCCCTCTCCTAAAGTACACTTTTGTTCAATTTCTAGGGTTACTTTTCGTTTTCTTGCAGCATTTTCGGATTTCCTTTTTCTTTTTCCCTATGATTTTTACAACGCGGTTTTTACTATGTAACCCTAGTATTGGTCTTGAGATAATGATATGATTACGTTGTTCCTTAATTATGTTATATCGCCTTTGTATGTTCATATAAGACCGCAATTAACTTGTTCAAAGCACAATGCTTTTGTTTCGTATTTTGGAGATTGAGTGTCATCGATCATTATTTGGTCATAGTTTAGATGAGTATTATTGATGTTGTTCATGTGGTGTTTGGCAAAGACAAATTTTGATCAATAGATAGAAATTTGCTCCATTATTTAGAAACAAAATTACCTAGTACTAGAAAATATTTTTACAGTGCTTAGTGTGTTGCATTCTTTCATTCAGTATGTGTATTTGAAGTTTTTGAAAGACTAATCATGTCACACAAAGGAAAGAATCTAAGATTCTGGTGATAGCTAAAACAAAGTCTTCTTTGGGATTCAAGAAGCTAAAAAGAGACTGTTTGGTGGATGGTCTCATAATTGATTTTGAGATGCACAAAAGTCAAAATGCTGTTTATGATGAAAAAACTAGCTTAAATTTCGCTGTGTATTTACAATCAATGATGTTTATGTTACTTGTTTACTGGAGAAGAGAAACGTCTTGTTAATGTACTCAAATTCTTGAAGATTTATGAAGGATGTTTTTATTCTCAAATATCAATATTGAATTCCTAGGACCCTCCCGAGCATTATTTCGGAATTGAAAATTTATATATAGCCTGTTTGGAGATCGTAACATTTGGCCCAAATCCATTCCAAATCTCAAGCCTATTATTTTGACTTTTTGAGCCAATTTAGAATGACACCCCCACCCAGCACGGCAGCACCCCACCCCTGTTATTTCTAAATCTCACCATCATACACTGACTCACCCTCACACATACTCACATTTTCATTCCTCTCTCTCCTCGGCGATTGTGTCTTATTTAAAGTCGCTGATTCAAAGTTCTGGTCAAGATTTTAGGCGTTTCCTTCATCTTAAACAATCTTTGATTATTAAACATCCAGTTTCTGAGGTTCGGAAATTTATGTAATTGTTTGTTTTTATGTGTTTTAGATCAATATAATTGTTGTGATTGAAGTTAATAAGTGCTCCAATTATGACGAAGAACATGATATATGTGGTAGAGCTTCGATTCTGGTTACCTTCTTGTTGTATAAACTCAAGTTGTATTGTAAGAAAATAAATATAGGGTTTGGTCGTAAAGTTGTAGGTTTACTAGGTTTAATTAAATTCTGATTTTCAATATATCAATATCTAGAATTATTCATGATAATAGAACCAATTTCAAGTTCCCAAACACAACCTCAGCTGATTATTTATAGGGTTCAACTTCCATGAACTATTTTATCTAGCTTGAATTGCAATGGATAAGTTTTTTTTTTTTTCGGTTGAATTCTGATTAACAGGTTTTTTGGGCTGAATTTCGGTGAACGGTTTTTTCTAGGTTGATTTTCATTGAACTTGATGTTTTTAGGGTTAATTTTGGTGACCGACCTTTTTCTAGGTTGAATTTTGGTGAATTAGTATTTGTTTGATGACGAAAATATACAAGAGTTCATGTTTAGTTGTGTTAGTGACTTCTTGTACTTGTACTTGTACAACAATCTTACCCTAAGACTAATTATTTTGTTTGATGTAGTGATTATTCAAAGTCCTTAAAAGATGGACTAGAAATTCTTTCAAAAAAAAAAAATGGACTAGAAATTGTCTTCCTTTTATGGCTTCCATCAACTAGTATTCACTCCATTGTTTTGATGCGACTGTGCAGGATCTACACTTTGAATCAACTTATTATAATGAATTTCGCAGCATCGTTGTGCAAAAGAGTAAATCTCCGAGAACTGGTCACGAGCGTTCCTGCTTACGCTAGTGCTACTGGTATTTGCTTTTCTTTGTTGTCCTCATATACCTTTTCTATACAGATGCCCTTAATCTAATTTTTTTTTTTTGCTAAAATGTAAGAATATATTGATATCAAACTGGACAAATTACATCATTCAAGCTGTTTTCAACCACACATCTCAAATTTCTACTCAAACGAGTACATAATCTGAACTTAGTTCAACCTGGGCAGAAGAACATATGCCTGGCACCTAGCTTTCTTTCTACCCTTCACAGCTTCCTTGATCTTTTTCAGAGTAACTTCAGGTCTGATCAAAGATTGAGTCATCATTCAGTTATTCCTCACCCACCAGATATTGTAATAGGTTGCCACTGTAACTGCTGCAATACTGTCAGCTTCTATTTGGGATTGAAACACTTTCCTACTCCACCTCCCAATTATATCAGAATCAGGTAATTGAGTGTTGCACCACTGGGATATGAATACATTTTTTGCTGTATGGGCAATTGAAAAAAAGATGAGAATGATCTTCTTTCCCACCCCCACACAGCTCACAATCATCATCAGTGCTGTTAAGCATTCTACAGAGTCTGTCTTTAGTAGTAGTCTATGCAGCACAGCCAGCCATGTTATAAAGTTGTGTTTGGGCACCCCTAACTTAGACCAGACCCAATTACTCCACTCAACATTTGCCTTTTCTCCTCTTAGCCACTGATAACCTTTAGAGACAGTGTATTTTTCATCCTCCTCCAGCCACCAACAGTCAATATACCCAACCTTCATCTTCGCTTTCACTTGACAAATGCTTTTCCATGCCCAGCTAGCCCCAGAATTAGGACTGTAATCTTTCCAATCCCCTTGCTTTATGTAAACATTGTGCACCCATTTGACCCATGAATGGTCTTTCTTCTGCATCCCCTTATTCTAATATTCATTTGCTGTTCGGAAATACTTGGTTTGTTATAGATGCTGTTTTTCTTTCTCTTCAAACTTAGATGTCTCTGGAGTAGGCTTGCCTTTAGTTTTTAGACGATGGGCTACAAAGAAAACTGGTGGATCCACAAAGAATGGAAGAGATTCCAAGCCTAAAAATCTTGGGGTGAAGAAATTCGGAGGAGAGGTATAATGCTTCTTTTCAGTTTAAGACGAAAATTGTTGTTGTCTGGTATAGTTCATTTGGTTTAATTTATTCTCCTAGGCGGTTATCTCCAGGATTAATTGACTTTAAAAAGAATACTTTATGGGTTTTATGTGATAACTACACGATTATACTATTAGTAGATGGAATTTTTATTATCAGCTTTAGAGAACTTTTTATTAGGTTTCATATAAAATTGTTGTTTTAGCCAAGTATATTTATTGCCAGTTTTTATCTGGTCCCACATTTAACAAGTGTGTTCTTGCAATAATAATTAAAGTCTATATCTTGTACTTCAGGCCCTCTTAGTAGTTCCAGACTTTCGGTTCTTTCCCCATTACCAACAAGGCCAAAGACTCGCTCTTTTCCATTTTTGGGATTCGACAGTATTTTGCCAAATAGGTCACTAATGCAATATCTTGAAGTGGCATAGTATGGGTGCATTTTACAATGCAAATTTCGTTATGAGTAATGTGGAAATGACATCCCTGTTTCTTTAACAGAAAGGGAAACTCCATACATCGGATCCCCTTACCCCAAAAAGGCATGAGCCGTTGAGGCAGGGTGATATTACTGGATAAATCTGCATGTGAAATTTGTTTGCAATATCTGGTAGTCTCAAAATAATAAATTTTCAGTGTCATATTTGTCGGTACTCTGACTATTTACTGTTGCTTGCAGAGAGTAATACCGGGAAATATTATTGTTAGGCAGAGGGGAACCCGTTTCCATCCCGGGAATTATGTGGGGATCGGAAAGGATCACACATTATATGCGCTAAAGGAAGGTACTGTCAAGTTCGAGAAAAATAAACTGAGTGGCCGTAAATGGGTGCATGTTGAACCCAAGTATGGTCATGTCCTACATCCTATTTATGCACCAGCTCTAGGAATCGTCATCAAGAAGACACAAGCTTAGACAGCCTTCATTTATTTCTGGTTCTTTAAAGAAATATTTAGGCCTATATGTGACTCCATGGTTTCAGATCTGGCACAACAATGACTTTGTTTTGAACGAAATTTAGTTTTGAATCATGGTTATGATAACTCCCCCAATAACAAAATTTTCTAGCTCACATCTACAGATTTCATTGTATTGAATTTTCATTACACATTCTTGACATTTTGAATCTAGAGTTGGCAATTGTGTCACCTTTGTCGGTTATGGGCTAAGTTACTGCTGGATATGTCATATAAAGTTTGGATTTTGTTGGATCATCATCAGGTTTGGATTGATTGGGTTCATGTCGAGTGATTGTCGGGTGGAATTGGGTTCAGTTTTAAACATAATTAAGTTGAGATATCAGGACATATATTTTACCAAAACAAGGTAAGAAGAGGGTTAGCTTATGACCAGTGTTGTGGCATGTGGAATGGCGGAAGAATCTACATTGCATTTTTGTGAGTGGCGAAGCTTGAAATTTTTGGAATATGATTCATGGATGACATCCCCAAGTTTTGCTCTGCCTTTAGGGGAGTGTATTTCTATTAACTTTTCTAATCTTGGCTTGTTTTAAGTTAATATGTAGCCCACCAGCGGGTTCTGCTATGCGTAGGTTAGTTAAGTTGTTATGGCATTGGAGGAATGAGGATTGCTATCTACATTCACAGTTCTAAGCAGAGTAGATATGATACGCGAGTAGAGATGATGCACATTTACAGGGAGGCACTGACATGTTTTTTTGTAACTTTTTTAACTCCCAACTTTACCCTTAGCCTCAAGCCCTCAACCACAGAACAAGGGGTTTTTTTCCGATTGTAGACCGATTGAATCA
This sequence comes from Silene coronaria, assembly GCA_028566215.1. Lineage (NCBI taxonomy): Eukaryota > Viridiplantae > Streptophyta > Magnoliopsida > Caryophyllales > Caryophyllaceae > Silene > Silene coronaria. The sequence continues at coordinate 6,410 of JAOWBH010146957.1, read as the reverse complement.
TGTTAAAACTGTTCAATTGTTATTGGGTCACATGTCACATGTCAGCTTAGACTCCGGTCAGGTAACTTCAGTACACCAAATTCTCAGGTTCGAACTAATATGGTTTTGAACACTTAAAGTGGAGTAAAAGCCTGTGTACAGTAGGAATCTCCATCCTACTCTGGCTGTTCACCCTACAAGACTGCAAACAGAAAAGGCTATCACTTAATCAATTTTCATTCAAAGTCAGCACTAGCTAGTAGCTATATAGCGAGTATTCCGAATGTTGTAATACTAATAAACAACTAACATTTTTTCAAAATGCTAATTTCCAACAGTTATGGTGATAAATTCCTCCCAGTGAATAGAAGGCTCAAAAACCCAAACTAGATGAAGGAATTGCTATAATCTGAATTGAGTAATAACATAACTATTTCTTGCTCAACTAATATCTGCAACTTTTTCCGGTGAAACCAGTCCAAGAAGGGATTTCAAACCCAAAGTCTACACCATGTGGCCAACTGAATATCTGTGCAAATGTGCAAAGTTAGTATCCCTCAAATTCACCGGCTTGTGTCAGAGTTTAAGCTGATCCATCTCTTCAGAATTCGCTCAAGGATTTGAAGTTCATATATAAACCACCACAGCAACCAAGACCAAAAAGTTGACAACTTGACCCCTGTCGGAGATGATCATTATGGTCTTCAAGTAGGGGTATACTCTGGTATAATTCAGACCAAAAGATTTTGTTCAAATATTTTGTAACATGTTCAAAGCTATTTTGGCATAAATTTACAGGTGGAGTTGGCTGCTGTTGGGAGTTCCTACAGGTTCATGTAACGTAGGTAAGGGCTTGCTACTTGGCTGACGACCTTGAGACAATTTACGCAGTTTTATCTTTTGTAACGTATCATGACAAGGTGCAAAGAAGTCATGTCGGAGAGCTTCCTCGGCTGTGATCCTCAACCTCGGATTCACTATTAAGCACTTCTCAATGAGGTCAAAGAGTGAACTTGGGATGGCATCAAAGAATCGAGTTCTCTTCGTGTTGGCAGCACACCATTCTTTTATTGTCATTGATTTTAAGAATTTTACATCCAAAAGTTCCTACAACATTATTGATTACCAATAGAAAAATGTTAGTCTTAAACTATTAATACTACCAATTTATATCCCTATCTGAATTTGGTGGTCAACCAACATCAACGTTGTCAATTAGTTCCCTAAATTTATGTTAATTACGACGTGGTCAAACATTTGCCACAGTTGATTTATCAATACAAAATATTTTTACATTTATCATTTTCAAAAGTTGTACACCTATTATTGTCAGTGAGAATCTGTAATAGGTGAGTTGTTTGACCACCAATGACAAATGAGGATAGTATAAAAACTATAAATGGATGGCGGGAACGATGGAGTGAGACTAAGTTTAGAGGCAAGGACGAGTACCATTGGGATGGAAGATTCGCGGTTGTGCAACTTGGCCACCTCCCATAACTCTTCATTGCCCTTCAATTTTACTATGTCTTTCATGTTTCTGCAATAATAATAAACAAACGATGATGGTCACGGTTACATTTTTGGACTTGCCATCAGGGCTGTAAAGCTCACACGAGAAAAATTGAAGGGAAGTGATGATATGTGACGGTAGTATAGGATAGGAAGGACTCAAAGGAGTAATGGGAAACTTTTACTCGCATATGAGGGTAGTTATCCGACGAAGAACTAGGTAACTATTACCCCTCAGGCCCCAGCCATTACTCTCCTACCACCGAATATCACCTTTTTTTTTCTCTCTTCCTCTTGTTTTGAGGTCCATAACCCAGGTAACAATTACCCATATTCCAAACATATTCAGATAAGTGAAGAGATGAGAATTATTACTGTTCAGGGTCCCCTGTGAAAGGCATCTTTCCCGTTATTAGATAAAGTAACGTGACACCAGCCGACCATACATCTATCTTTGGCCCTTGATATGGCGATCGTAGCAAGACCTGCACATATACAGAAGCATTGTGCATAATTCTCAACAGATTTAGTAGCACGCGTAAACACGCAGTACTTTGCAAATAACTAATCTGACATTCTCACTGTCCCAGAGGTTTAGTGAAAACAAAAAAAAGTTATTCCATGCATAGTTAAAAGTAACGCTTATACTACCTCCACCTCATTCATATTCTCCCTCATAAGTTATAACTTTGACGATTAACTCTGATTATTTTCTCACAAGGCACGAAAATAAGGGAGCAAGACAACCGGCAGGACATCATCTGCGGTAGAGGATTTGCGGAGATTCAATATAGGAGTTAAGAAGACGTGTCTAGTAAGTACCAAGAGCTGCGCTTCTTTTGTAAGCAAATGAAAGCAAGATATTACGATCACTTCACTATTCAGTTGAGATAGACGGAATAGCTGTGGTATTTTTGGGCGTTGCACAACCGCAAAGCCTTAGTCCCAAAATGACATGAGTCCAATATTTGTCCACGAAACAAGTTCTATGGTATCTTTGGTTCCTTCCTCAAAACGGATTGGTATAATGTGCATAAAAGAAATTAAAATATCCACTCGGTAAATGTTTATCAAGAATTAGAGCCCTATTGCAAAGGCAAAGTGATAAAAGGAAATGGAACAAGTAACCAGACAACACTAACTAGGTTCTCACCTCAGGAGCACGAAATCCTTTTGTTCCAACACATGGGCCTTCTTTATGTGACTTAGAGTCCCCTACGAGCAATTAAAAGAAAATAAAGGTTACCCACAATTAAAGGCGAGCAGCAGAAATTCTAATATGAAACTATCTCGTGATTCAACTATTATGAAAATAAGACAAGCCCGTATTATGAGTTAGTTACTTGTTGGTTTTATTTCAGTGCATTGATGCCAATATGGGTGAGTATTCTACTTAATCGGTTTGGTCTCATATGAGACAGTCTCAGCAGAGACTATTTGAGCAAGCAAAAGTAGAATGAACATCAAGAATGTTGCATGGGTACCTTTATTATTCAATGATCCTGCACCCAAAACAATACTGCCAAAAGAGTGTAGTGGAGCTGGAGTGGGATAAATGAATTTCTGGTCCATCACAGTAGGCGATGCAGAAATCCTCTTCCGCTTGGAAATCGGTGCACTTCCTGTTCCAAGATGCGGGAACTGCATTGCTTTCTGGGCTAGATTGATCAACTCTTTTCGACCTTGACAAGGAATTGGTTCTCTCAACCTCTCTCCGGAAGTTCTAGTGCTTGTCAAGTCTTTCGATGTTAAGCCGGACCTATCTGCACCTTGGCTAGCTAGCGAGTTACCACGACCTAGGTCATCAAAGACCTTTGACCTGCCCATGGCCTTGCTCTTCAGAGTTTTACTCTCTTGGGTGTGGCTAGTACCATTTATTGCCCCTGGGTTTAAAGCAACAGATGGTTTACCACTCAATATCTTTCTTCGCTTGCTAGAGGTTGCAAACGTATGTTGCACTGCCGGGACATGTTCACTAGCACTCATGTGGTCAGGCTGTGATTTGTCTGCCATGGCGTAAAAATTGTTCAGCAACTAGATTCTTCAAGTATTTGCTCAAAGAGAGAGAATGACTACTAATGAGACACAAGGAGGGCCTTAAGAGAGTTATTATGAGGATTCAGAATAGTTAAAAGTTTTAGATTTTCTAAATTGGCAGAACACGGTGAGAAAGGTCAAGAAAATTGAGTTGGTAAAAATGGAAACTTTCAGTGTTTAGAGAGGACATACACGGGATATTACTTTCCAATGCATTACCATAATATCATCTCTCTTTTTATCAGCCATTATAAAGCCTGAAGCAGTGATAAAAATTAAAAATGACTCGCTTTATATGATCAGCTAGCACACAACAAAAGCAAAGGAACATTTCCTAAGACCAAGTCAATTTGGGAGTTGTTTGGTTTAATGGAATGCTGATGGGTGATGAAGGATGGAATGCTCACCAAGACTCCCAGGCTTCTGATGGAGATCCTGTTGAGAAAAACGGTACACAATTAGGGTACCCATGATCAATTGCTCAAATGCAGACAAACATATATGACACCTTTTTCATATATTTGAAGCAATCTTACAATTCTCACTTCTTACCTTAGCAAGATTGAAATCAATCAGGTACCCGTTTTTAGTTTTGCAGGAAAACAGAAAGTTACCAGGCTTGACATCTCTATGAAAAACTCCCTGCAAGTATAAAACTCGACTATCAGTCTTAGTTTTAAAATAGGCCCTACAGAGTCCAGGCTAATTTCTAAAGAAGTTGAACATCAATAACTATTACCTGCTTATGAAGGCTAGTTAGTGCCTTGAACAGGCAGAAACCATACCACTGAAGCTGATTGATATCAATCTCCCTTTTTAGTGCCTGAAAAGAAATGAACAGCAATAACGAGTACAAAATGAGAAAACCGACTATGAATAATCAAATCAACCTGACCCAAGATTGAAAATTAACCTAAATTGTATAGCCCGAATGTGATCCAAAACCCAAATCAAACCGAGTTTTGTTAACTCGAAACTAGACCAACCTGAAATGACCCCCTAGAAAACCACCTAACCCGAGAATGACGAGGTCATAAATAAGTTGAATAGACCCAAAGTGACTTGAATTCTTGAAATAAATAATTTGAAAGCACGCTTAGTATTATCTACATTAATATAAAAAATCTTTATCAAACATAATTTGTAAGTAGGTAATTATCCGATCCGCACTTTTTTTCTATCTTAATCAGTGACCCAAAAATGATCTGACCCGATTGACCTAAAATGACCAAACCAACATACCTGAAACCCGATTTAACCCGACCGGGACCGAGCTAACCCGAATATGACACACCCCACCCAACCCGAGTGACCCGTTTGCCATGTCTTTGTATATGCTCAACATGCTCCAAAACATGAAGCTACTGGATTTACCTCAGGCCGGTCATGCTCAACATGCTCCAAAACAAAGCAATCATCATTTCCACTTTTGAGGGAGCCTTCATACTTTATCACAAAATTCTTTCCCCTGATAAAATTAATATATTTGATATCCTCATCTGCTATTATGACGTTTATTCTGTAGAAAATGGAATTCAAGACAAGACAAAAGTCACTCCACATACCCAAATCGTTGTAGCATCTTAAGCTCATTTTTTAAGTGGTGGACATGAGCGTTTGCATGAGGACCTGCATACCACAAACAAGTTCGTGATATCAGCTCTTATAGTATAGAAAATATTTTAATGATGCAGCAGCAAACACACAAAGTTAATGAGCCTTCAAAACAGTAAATTTTCGATATACTAGCAATAACATCAACTAAAGGCTTAGTTTTTGTGTTCACCTAGATAACAGCCTAGACAAGTTCTCCAAATCTATAAACTTAGCTCTAAGACTCTAAGCATGCTTGTGCAAGTTTGATTTAATCAGTAATCTCGGAGAACATGCATCTGCTTCTCTTTCTGCGTTTTAGATACAATCATCATACACAGTTGTATCTATATGGACCGCTATCTTTGGCCAGCCCTGTCCAACCCACACGGTTGGGCTGCCTTTTGAATCAAGCCTGGCCCAGTCCATGATCATCTCTATAACGAAGTTACAGATACAGAAAATAGCCCTAGAGCCCCAAGGCTTGAGCAGCTTGCCAGAAAAAAAACGAAGGCAACTGGATATCTGAATGTTCTTTAAGGAGATGATAATTGAATAAGTTTTGGTATTTTCCCAAAACATAAGTCTGATATTTTTATATAATGGAAACAAACAGAGAAAAGTTTAGCACGGAACCCAAATAACCGCACATGCATGTAATGGAACAACTAATCTGTCAAATAAAGATATTATATCAGCATAAATTGGTTTTTCATACATTTAATGGCAAATGTTACTCCATCAGTTTTTCTTCTAGCTCTGTAGACTGTTCCATAACCACCTGTTGCAGGAGGTTAATGCAAATCAGTAATCCACACTAAAACAGGTTGATTTCCATGCTACACCAGAATGCAATTACTGATATTCAAACTATGAACTAGATGTCTGACCTGATCCCTCTTCCTCCTCAACTGTGTAAGACTCAAATTCTGGATAATCTGACTTCTGTAAATCCTGCAAGTGAC
>JAOWBH010146946.1:0-12604 GCA_028566215.1 Silene coronaria | reverse complement strand
GAATCAATAATGATCATTAATCAAATTATGGTAGCATTAAAATTATCCTAAAATACTCTCTAAAAAATAAAGGCGAAAATGTCCTTACACATTATACAATTAGTCAACTATTTTAGAATCCGTGCAACGCACGGGCAAAAAACTAGTATATAATATTCCATGATTATTTTGATTTGATTAATGTATATATATATATATATATAATATATTTATATAAATATATAACCTCATAGAATTGTATGGCTAAATAGTAAAAGTAATTATGTTAATAGTGAAAGAAATTGTAGTAACATTGGATATAATAATATGTTACCATGTTAGTAATCACTCATTGAATAGTCAAAATAATTAAATTAGCATCGGGAATAGTGAAAGTAATAGAAACAATAACGGGAGTAGTGAAATGACCAACATTAATGCGGCAGCAGTGATTGTAACAATAATTACGGCGTGAGTAGTGAAAGTAATCGTAGTAATAACGAATGTAATAAAAGTAATAATACTAACAACAAAAGAAAGTATATATGAATAATTAGCTAACTAATCAATTTAAGTAAAATATTAATAGCGGGAGTAGTGAATTGTCTCATAATTTATTTTATTGTTAAGATATGACATAGAAAAATATATTAAAGATCGGTTTATGAGTTATGAAATTTTAAAGTAGTTTTATTTAATTGAAAATAAATTTTAATGATAAATAGAAGTAGCCTGGGTGTAGCCGGACACCAATACTAGTTACTATGTAAAATTACTGTAATTTTAGCGTCTCCATAAAAAATGTGGTCAATCTTCCTTATTCGTCTTAAGTATAAACAAATTAAATACAAGCGCAAATAAATAAGACAAAAGCTTATTATTCTCTAAGTATTATGTTTTTCTTTTTCAACTATTTACTTGACTCGTTTTGTTATTTGAAACAAACATCCACTTTAAACAATAATTTTGGTAAAAAAATGAGTCAAATTGTCTCGAATAGACCATAACCCGACTAATCACTAGTGTCATATTGTCATCCCTAAACTCCATTATAATATCATTTGTTTATTGTTAATATGGAACATTTACTAAAGTGCATTGGATAAGTGGACCAATAAGAGACGCATCACTTTAAATATAAGGCAAAAATATCTCATATACAAGCTCGATTATTTAAGCATTTAAATGGCATCAATAATGCATAATTTTTAAGCGTAATTTTAATATTGATGGATTTTAAATGCATGTTATATGTTATTAATAATATTCATGGATTTTTAATGATGGTATCAATAATGCACCTATCTCATACAACAATTCAAAGAATCAATACATTTTCAATACAGTAAATCTTGCTTGCGACGGGTCGCGGTTTGCGACTGGTAGTTTGTGAGAGGAAATGGATAGAGGGGACAAAGGAGGGTCCCCCCATGTGCTTCCCCACTCAAGACAAATGGGTTAATTTGTGAGGGAATATGGTATCCGTCACAACTTCCGTCACAAATAAGAATTTGTGTTTTCAATAATAGTCTTCCTCATGCTTTTACAAATGCCCAATTTTTTTTCTTGGTCCATTCAATCTACTCTATTTTTCACAAATACAGACGATTTTACACAAATTTATCATAAAATGAAATCTTTAATAACCACTTTTACCCCACTAAGGCCCTATTTTTTTTTGCCTAATAAGAGGTGCATGGAAATGAATTGAACTAAACTGAATAAAGTTGGGTTGAACTGAATGACGCTAAAGTAAGAGGTAATTTATAAATTGATGAGCTGAACTGAAATAAACTGAAATTAAGTTAGAAAAAACTGGACTAATAGAGTCTGTTTTGATCTGTTTTACAACTATATTAGCTCAAAACCACCTTACACAAACTAACTATTTTTAAATTTGGCGATTTTCTGATATAACCGCTTAGTTTAACCATCTTTTTGTAGATTTCTTTTTAATTGTTGTCTAATTTATATGGTCTTAAATATCAGAAAATAGGCAATTATAAAATGAGAGATTATATAGTAATAATTTAATTAAACGATTAATGTGATCTCAAAATAAGATGAACAAGTTACAGCAAATGTATAACAACACAAAACGTGGAATACAAATCAACAAAGGGTGGCTGGACCCAATTTATCCTTTTAAAAAAATATAGTAAGTCTTGCTTGTGACGGGTCGGATTTTAAGACGGGTAGTTTGTGAGAGGAAATGGGTAGGGGATAAAGGAGGGACCCCCATGTGCTTCTCCACTCACCCTAAATGGATTTTTTGTGAGAGAATAAGGTATCCGTCACTTATTTATGACGGATACCTTCCGTCACAAATAAGAATTTATGTTAAAAAAATACGGAATAAAATTTATGTTAGACAGCTCCACAAGTCTAACCCAAATTCAAGTACAGTCCGGATCGTCAAGGACGTTGGATTTCTGACGTTTGAGCCGTGGATTTTAAAATAGCCCGTGGAAAACTACTTCCATTTAATACCTAGTGCTCAATGTTCAATTTCACTATCAATAAGTCTCCCTTGTACGACAGTCCGTTACAAGTTTACGACAGGTTAAGTATTACCTATTTGGTTAGATAAGACAAAATAGATGTATTCTGCCTTTGTCTTATCTACCCCATATGGATGGGTAGTACTTGACCCGCCGCAAATTTGCGACGGATATGTTCGTTACAAATGAGAATTTGTGTTTCACTATTTAAATTTCCGCAAAATGTCTATCGAACACCACGTGCATTTTCCGATATTAAATATATTCATTGTCAATAAAATACATAAGGGTAATTCTTTGTGTAATGCAATTTTAGACTAATATAATTGGAAAATTCTGTAAACATTAGGGAGTACAAATTTACATGGTTTGAATTTGGACATTTCAAAAACATGACAATCAAGAGAAAGAAACAAGAACAATTTTAACAACATAAGCACACAACTATAATCAATAGATTGCATAAACGAAAAATATTATCAGCTGTAAGTGACAATCTTTTATATCAGACTCTTCACTGAATCGAAGTCGCATCGTGAGCAGTTAGTTGATCACCAGGTAAAGCTTAGGTATTCATAATGCAGGTTCTTCGAACTAAAGCATGAACATATTCTTGCAACATCATCATGTCTCATTCCCCTTGGTCCCGAAGCCATCACTCCTATATCGCTTCCTCTGCATCCTGACAATATTTCTTCAAAACACGAAAATATTATACAAGCTCCATCTGCTTGAACAACATTCATATGTTCATTTGTTTACCTCATAACCCGAGTCAAACAATCTATTAGAGAATACTCTTTCCGCTTTAATCATTTGTTTTCCTTTTATATTCATTGTGAAGGTATTTAAATCAAAGGTAAACAAATGATTGGGATGAAGGGAGTACATTACGGAGTACAATCTAATTGGCATGTCTACAAATGACTAAAGTAGACTTGCTTTGGAGATTAGGCCTGCCTTCATAATGCACTTTGGTAGTTTGGACAAGAGACTGATACGGAAGACTTTCGATCTCACTACTCCCACCACCAAACCAAGACCCTGGTGAATTCATAGACGGTCGCGATTCCACACTCTTAATCTGTTTTTGATCATCTGCCAATTTCCTCTTTTGCCAAAGAAAAACTATGCTATTGATGAAAGTTATACTGACACACATAATAAAAATGTCCCAAAGAACCCGAATGCTGAAATTGTATGTCTCGTTAGTTTTGTGATCGATAGGGTATATATGGAACTGAATAACTAGGGCAAGAAGTGTAAAGATAAGGATGAAGGAAGACGCGATAATGATGCAAAGAAAGAGCCAGCCATTTTCGCCTAAAACCGGAGTGATTGGTATATCCTGTGGGTTGGGATTGAACCACTTGGTTTGAACAAGCTTCTGATTGTTAGCTGTGGGACGGTCATTCTCTCTAGTTATGTATACCTGAATTTCCAGCTGAAGTTTAGAAAGATTACTGATAGTGTTATCAACAGGAAGTAAGAGATCGAGCATTGTCAAATCCGATGCTTGCTTGAAGGCACAAATGAGTTGAACTCGGGGGACATGGCCTTTCTTGGTATTGAATCGATGTATGATCTCCCGAATTATTGATATATATATGGGGTTACTCCGCTACCTCCACTGATCAACACAAGAGATTCATGCCTGTTAGAGATACAACAACCAAGTCTACATATGTCAGCTCACCTGGTAAGGTTGTTTGTGGAACAGTGCCCATGACCAGGGTCCAAAACGCTATGATTTAAATCATGATTTTTCTCGTATGTAGAATATATAAAACCATGGAAGTGTGCTCTTGTCATCACTTTTGCTATGTGTTATTAACAAGGAAAGCTACTTCTGTATAACCATGTCTTATGTTATTCCATGGGTACTTACTCGAAGAAGCTGGTTGAAGCCGGTTCATATGGTCCCTCGACTGATACTTCAAGCCTGTCTACAGAAGATGAAAGTTCTTTGTGTATCTTTGTAGTCCAACTCCCTCCGCTACTGAATGCAATGCTCAGCATATCAGGTTCCAAATTTTCATTTGAAATCACAGTAAAAGGATGCCACTGTAACTTCGATATTTTAGGTGCACTTACAAACAAGGTGCTAGTGACACCGTAATGCACATCTGAAAAACAGAGATGCAAAATTATTAACTGATGAAGCTTCGTCAAATTAGTCGCAGGAAATCAATCTTCCAACTAATCACCTGGACTCTTCTGAAAAGTCATTTCGACAGTTCCACCAGGAAGAAGTCGAGCTGAGATAAGTCTAGCATTAGAGCGTGACTGTAAAAATCTTAGGTACTGATCAAGAATGAATAGAAATATTCCCGGAAGGACCTGACATGTCCAAGAGACCCCAATATGTACAAGATAAAAGAAGGTCGCCAGAGCATAAAGCTGGTGAGTGTAAAAGAAGACTACGAATGTCCTTCTCCTGGTGTTCGCAAAGCTTGTTACCCACATCGCTAGCAGGAAAACCCATGATATCTCTCCAGCTAAATGCGATACCCAGACTGATGACCATTCCAGTGTCTGTATTACCGAATAAATATTTACTAGGTGAATTGACAGTAAATCCATGATTATCAAAATTTCGAATAGTGTGTGAGCGTATACCAGGATCATCTGGTTAGTCATCAACCAGTAGATTAAGAAACCAACACTGTGTAACGCGGAGAGAACCATCACCACTTGCCCAACCCATATATGATACTTAATGCTTTGACTCATATGACAATCCAACCAGCGGCAGGATTGAAGAAAGTCGAGTCACCGGAAAGAAAAGAAACGCCCAAGCGACATTTGATGCATATCCTAATCTCAGCGATACAGACTGAAACCGCTTTTGCCACCTGAAAAACACACCTGGTTAGTAGAAACTATGGTAGATGAAATTACCCATGGCACAAGTCAGTCAAGGTTTGGCTTCCTTGACCTGACGAGGCGTAAAGGCGCGACAATCTAGCCGTTACACGCTGTCGCATTTCCTGCGTCACGGTGTAGGTCTCGCTGTTTCATTTTTGCGATCCCAGATAGAGACACTAGGAGCTAGCCAAAGGGTTAGCCATCGCATTTTTGAAATTTGCGATAAATTTGGTAAAGTTGCGACAGAATCAACTGTGCCAATTCCCCTGTATCTTAGTAGTGCTTCATGCTTACAATTTATCAGTCACATGACCACCCATGTATGGATGCTTAACAGCGACAAAATAATAGTTTCCGACTTGCCAACTCATAAGTGCAATTCCCATAATTGCAAAAATCACCTCCATGATAGAAACGACCCCAAGAGACCCGAGTACAAGAAGCGGCCGTCTCAAAGAGGCCAGATGCTTGTTACTTGTACAGCTGCAAAAACAAAAGGACCGTCAAATTTTCTCCTATGCATAACAAATCGAGAAAGAAGGAAACAACCAAAACCGGCCTTATCTTTGATAACTCATCTTTGTTCTTAATATGAATGTAGATGCAACCAAGAACAGATATCAACATCATCGGGAATGTTAGCAGGAAAAATTTAGTACCTGCATGACATATAGCGATACAACAACAATCGTTAATATAGTGTATAGAACCATCACATTATTCAGTGCCTCGGAAACTCTCGTTTGTGACGAGGTAAGGGATGATGAGAATTGCATCGAGAATTGCGTCTACTAATAAGATGAGAAAGAAAGAATGATAAGTTGATAACCTTGTCCGCCAATGTATGTCGTATTGAACTTGTTCGATTGTATGGGTGCCCATTGATACGTTGTAGAACTTGGTTGGTGTCATAGTCCATATTAACATTCATCCAAGGAACACTAAAAGACATATCAACTTCTGCAAAGATGAAAGGCGGTTCATTTTGTTTATTGAAGTATTTTTGTTTTGAAATTGTCTATTAGACTCTGCTATCCATAATGGAGGAGAAACTGCTTTCAGATGAGATATATATACAGTATAAGCAATGTCGACAAAGTTGGCATTTTCATAGATAATACATCATCAAGAAAGCTTACAATTCCGAGTAACAATTCTTAGTAATTCGAGAGTCATGCTTACTACTCCTGCCTATAAAAATACACAAATATGGGGAAAAGGTTTTCTGTAGAGTATTTGTTAAATCATGCAAACAGGCTGGGTCGCACCACCCAAATAGAGGAGAGAGAATCCGTAAAACCAATTGGCACGAGAGTGAGAGGGGTAGCCCTGCAGCTTTTTTTTTTTCTCTTTTCTTTTCTATTTGGAGGAAAAATTTGTTCGCCAGTATTCACCGTTATGTTAGTTACAAATATTAGGCATTTTCGCTGAACATTTCCATCAGAAAGTGACGAGTACTGAAGTTACCCAACTTCACCTCACTTTTCCCTTGCTAATTGCTATGTAGTCTGTCACATTTTCCAACATTACAATATTAACTACTGTAAGTGTATTAATAGCTTTCGTGAATTGCGTGGGGGGCTAAAGAAGGGTCGGATGTATGCAACCAAAATCGAGAGATGAAATGCTCTAAAAATACAAAAAGTGACATGTCATATATCAAAGACCAAACAACTTATGCACGCTTAAAAGTTAAAATAGAAATGTACAAAAATGAACAAAACACTCATAAAAAAAAAGTTCAAATATAATCAGAACAAAGGGAGTAACTCTACAACCTTAAGCAAAAGACATAAACGAAACGAAAGGTTTTCTTTGAATGACGGTTTTTGATATCAGACATTTCCTGGCAGGAAAGAAGCAGCAAGAGTAACGTAGCAGATCACCAGGTAAAGCTAAGGTATTCATAATGCAGGTTCTTCGAACCAAAACACGAACAAATTCTTGCAACATCATGTCTCATTCCCCTTGGTCCCGAAGCTATCACTCCTATATCGCTTCCTTTGCATCCTGATAATATTTCTGCAAGAACACGAAACAACCTTTAATTGATCCGAGATAACTTGGACTAACCCGTACATGAGATAAATTAACCGTAATGAAGCAATCTGTTTGGCAGGTAGTCTACATATGAGTGGAGTAGACTTACTTTGGAGATTAGGCCTGCCTTCATAATGCACTTGTGTAGCTTCGACAAGCGGTTGATATGGAAGACTTTCGAGTTCACTACTCCCACCACCAAACCAAGACCCCGGCGAATTCAACGGTGATGGCACTTCAACATTGCTAATCTGTTTCTGATCTTCTTTAATCTTGCTCTTTTGCCATAGAAAAACTATGCTACTGATCAGAATTACACTGATACACATAATAAAGACGTCCCAAAGAACCCAAACGGTAAAATTGTAGGTCGCATTTGTGTTGTGATCTCTAGGATAGATATGGTACTGAGTAACCAAAGCTAGAACTATAAAGAACAGGATGAAGGAAGATGTGATAATGAAGGAAAGTAAAAGCCAGCCATTTTGGCCTAAAACCGGAGTGATGGGAACATCCTGTGGGCTCGGCTTGAACCACTTAGTCTGAACAAGCTTCTGGCTGTCGGCTGTGGGTGCTTCATTCTCTCTAGTTATGTATACCTGAATTTCCAGCTGAATTTTTGACAGATCACTGGTAGTGCTATCAACAGGAAGCAAGAGGTCGAGCATTGTCAGAGCAGATGCATGCTTGAAGGCGCAAATGAGCTGAACTCGGGGGACATGGCCTCCCTGGGTATTGGATCGATGTATGATCTCTCGAATTATGGATATAAATGGGGTTATACCACTGCCTCCACAGATTAGCACAAGAGATTCGTGCCTAGAAGAGAAACAAGATATTTATATATTCAATGAATTGTGCACTTGATCATTGTTTCTGTTGTCTGTGTTTTTAAAAAGAAACCTAAATAATAACCCACACGTCGAATATATTTCCATGGGTACTTACTCTACGAAGCTGGTTGAAGCAGGCCCATATGGTCCCTCGACCGATACTTCAAGCCTGTCTAGAGAAGAAGAGAGTTCTTTTTCCATCTTTGTTGTCCAACTTCCTCCACTATTGAAGGCAATGCTCAGTGTATCAGGGTCCATGTTCTCATTTGAAATTACAGTAAATGGATGCCACTGTAACTTCGATATTTTGGGTGCTTTTACAAACAAGTTGCTAGTGACACCATAATGCACACCTGAAGAACAGAAATACAGGATTAATTACTGATGATGGTTTCATTAAAAATGTTAACAGTAAAATAATCTTCAAACAATCACCTGGACTCTTGCGAAAAGTCATTTCCACAGTTCCACTAGGAAGAAGTCGAGCTGAGATGAGCCTAGCATGAGAACGTGACTGTAAAAATCTTAGGAACCGATCAAGAGTAAATAGGAATATTCCAGGAAGAATCTGACATGTCCAGGAGACCCCAATGTGTATAACATAAAAGAAGGTCGCCAGAGCGTAAAGCTGGTGAGTGTAAAAGAAGACTTCAAATGTCTTTCTCCTGGTGTATGCAAAGCTTGTTACCCACATAACTAGCAGGAAAACCCATGATATCTCTCCTCCTATGTTTGATACATAGGTTGGTGACCATTCCAGTGCCTGTATGACCAAAAAATGTTATTATGCGACTTGACAATTACGCCATGAAAGATGGAAAAACCGCCAAAATATGAATGAATGAGGTTACAATCTTAATAAGAGAGTAATCATCAAAATTTCAGAGAGTTTTTGAGCAGGTACCAGGATCATCTGGCTAGTCATCAACCAGTAGATAAAGAAGCCAACACTGTGCAACGCGGAGAGTATCATCACTGCTTGCCCAACCCATATATGATACTTGATGCTTGATTCATATGTTAACCCAACCAGTGGCAGGATTGACGAAAATCGAGTCACCGGAAAGAAGACAAACGCCCAAGCAACATTTGATGCATATCCTAATCTCAATGACGCAGCCCGAAACCTCACTTGCCACCTGAAAAGCACACCTGCTTAGTATAAACTAAGGTATAAAATAGTCGTATTACACAATAGTCAACCTCAGGCTATCAGCTACGGAAATGTTTTTGTTCTTCATTTCAGTGATCGCCAAATTCAGAAGTATACAATAGACATGTGTTCATGCTTACAGTTGATCACTCGTATGATGATTGTGTGGATGCTTGACGGCGACAAAATAGTAGTTTCCAAATTGCCAACTCATAAGTGCAATGCCCATAATTGCAAAAATCAGTTCCACTGTAGTAACAACCCCAAGAGGCCCAAGAACAAGAAGCGGCCTTCTCAAGGAGGCCAGATGCTTCTTACCTGTAGAACTGCGTAAGAAACGGTCAGTAAGATTATTCTCTAGATCAGATATATAACAAGTCAAAACACAAAGAGTAATGACTTAATGGAAAGGAAAGAAACAGCCAAAACCTTGTCTCTGTTAACTCCCTTTTGTTCTTAATATGAATGTAGATGCAACCAAGAACAGATATCAACATTATAGGGAACGTTAGCAGGAAAAGGTTAGTACCTACATGACATACAACAGAAAAAAGTTAAAAAAAAATGAAGAAAAAAACAGTGTAGAACAATAACATTACCCAGTGCCTCGGAAACTCTGGTCTAAAACACAAATTCCAGATAACCAGTAATGAAAATTGCGGCAACAATAATAAGAAGGAAAGAATGCCAACCTTGTCCACCAATGTAGGTCGCATTGAACTTTTCGGACAGTATAGGAGTCCATTTATACTTGTAGAACTCCATGGGTATCAGAATCCATATTAACATCCACCCGAGGAACACTAAAAGACATATCAGCTTCAGCAAAGGAAGGCTGCTCATTTTTTCCAAGTACTTCTGTTTTGAAAATTGTCTTTTAGACTATGCAACTCAGCATGGAAGAGAAACTGCTTTCAGGT
The DNA here is from genome assembly GCA_028566215.1 of Silene coronaria. Classification (NCBI taxonomy): domain Eukaryota; kingdom Viridiplantae; phylum Streptophyta; class Magnoliopsida; order Caryophyllales; family Caryophyllaceae; genus Silene; species Silene coronaria. The sequence continues at coordinate 2,310 of JAOWBH010146946.1, read as the reverse complement.
CATATATATACTCGTCGACGCAGTTGGCGTATTCAAACATCATTAAGAAATCTTACAACTCTGGTTATAATCACAAAAGGCATGATTCTTGCTGCTTCTGCCTACATGAAAATATTGGGAACATTTATATAATATAATATAATACTTCCTATTTGTGAAAATGTCAAATGATTAGAATTAAGTTAGACCTAAATAAATAATGTACCATCATCATGTCATTGGAATATTTTACATTGACCAAGTAAATCCCTTGATTTATTTCTTCACCAAGGCCTTGGAATATTGTATATTCACCCCGATTATCCCTTAATACGGAGTACAAGTGATTCACTAAACGGGTTACATACGCTTTTTTCTATTACAAATAGGCCTTAAGAACCACCTTAACACGTCCGGATTTGGAGAAAGACCACCTAAATGCTTTTACAGCAAGACACATGTTAGTGCCTCGCCATCATCGATTTTTTGCACATTAATACAAGCATTTGATAATTGCAAAAAAAATTCCATAAAAACTTGTTAAATTTGTGCAGGCTCTTTGTTAGTACAGTTGACTACTGTCAGGAAATCTGTACTATATAGTGTACTACACATATCAGGATATAATTACACAAGCAAGCCCAATTTGAAGCTCAAAGGACAAATTTATGTGTAAAATATCAGTTGACTAATCATATGAACTATTAAAATACGGTATATGACATGATTCGATGCAATCAAATCCATAAGAATTATTAACTATAATCTAATGCCAGAAATGTCCCCTTCAGATTATGAGTGTTACATTTTTTTTAATTCTGTTGGTTAATTCTTTCAATCAGTCTTTTTCTTGGCTTTGGAAAATTAGGGAAATGTTGAGGGACTCATTAGGAGAAGAACAATTTTAAGGTACATCGGGTATACAAGGTTATTATACTTGTACCCCTGCCAATGGAGGTGGAAAATCAGATTGCCCAATAAAAAGGTAAAAATTAAGACAACTAAAAATTAAATAGGTAAACAATTGATCGAGACGGAGAAAGTATTTTACTAAGATATTACTTATGTTGTTTATGGAAAGAGGATCACTTCTAACAATGGCGGATCTAGGGGGCTAGCGGAGGCGGCCGCCTCCCCGGCGGATGAAATTTCCGCAATTTTTAGTTATAATTTTCGAAAAAATTTCGGGGGAACCTTAAGTAATTAGTCGTTCACCCCCCTAAAATTTTTCGCCCCCCTAAATTCAAATCCTGGCTCCGGCACTGACTTCTAACATTCTCATTGGATATTAAGGTGTACAATAAGTACACCTAATATAACAAGGAGAAATGTATTATACATTTGGTAATCCTATTCATTAATACCTTCTATATTTTATTTTTTGTATTAGTATATGCCTTTTAACTCTACCTCGAGGGTCTCAAAAACTCTCACAAATAGCTATACAAAAAAAGTTGTGTCGTGTGGTGTATAGAGCCGTTACTCTTTGTTAATAACACAAAGACACTCGTATTCTACGAGTATATGACCCATAATGAAAATTACGTGTTAAGTGCATCAAATGACTAATAGGAGGTGAGATTGATACCTGCATTTTTCATTAATACCAAAAATAGAATTCCCAGAAGGCACGAGGTAAAGTGAACACTTGGTACAAAATACAAATGGCATATTTGCACAAATGAGGTTTTATTTTTGGCCTACTAAAAGTTGGTTGTGCGAATAGTGGCATTGGAATGAGGATAAGTTAAAGGGATTGATTTGTGGACTTGCTTAGGTGGTTAGTCTTCAAGTGTTCACTAAAATTCTATATAAATATCTTAGAAATTTAAGTGGTATTTGTGCGTGAGGTTTTCCATTTTGCACGTGATATTCCTCCGTTTAAAAAGATAAAAGGATTAGTTATCACGAGTTCAGAAAGCGTCTCTTCTTCCAAATCAAAGATCTTATGAACAACCAATTTGAAAAAAAAAAATCCGCTTTTAGAACGCATACGGTCAAGTAATACGGTCAGTCAAAGCTCATTCGGTTAAAAAAACTTTGATGCCAAAACTCGTAGACACAAGTTGAAAATGTGCCCTTTTTTCTCAGCTAAGAGATGATCAATGTGACAAATTTTTTTATCATTTTTAAAACTCGTAAACATAAATTATGGTCAATCAAAATTTTCTGGTACAAAAAGAGGGTACTATACCCACATAAAATGACACAATTAAGAGGGGTAAGCAAATTTTTCGTAATATACCTTTCTTAGGTCGTGGGGGGGGGGGGGGGGGGGGGGGGGGGGGGGGGGGGGGGGGGGGGGGGGGGGGGGGGGGGGGGGGGGGGGGG
>JAOWBH010146935.1:0-12608 GCA_028566215.1 Silene coronaria | reverse complement strand
ATTATTAAAGTTTTAATTTAAAGTACTTTGGTTTGTTTTACTTTGTTATTCACTGCCTCGGGAAACCGAGATGGTAACAGTCTTATTTATTAGGGAATGTCTTGCTAAAGGCTCCTTAATAAATGGGGGTGTTACAAATGCTCCGGTTGGGCAGGCTAACGAACCACTGACAAGGTTGAACCAAACCCTTTGCACATGCAAGTCTCCTTCAGGGGTTCTGTTGCGGTCACCACCATCATCTTTTGCTAGTACTGGTTGATGTAATCCAGCAGGTCTGCGGTGCCGTCATAGTGCGTCATGTCTGGTGATACGAATCCTTCAGGTACATTGACAAGAGTCAGGTCGTTAACGAAGAGAGAGTCTGCATAGCTGTCTCGCGTTGCTTTCTCTATGGAATGCGGTACGCCTGGTATCTTGTTGATCCGGTCCCTCAGTTCCTGGTACTGTTGTTCCATCGTGTTACCTGCTCATGCAAGAGGGTTAGAAACAGGCGGAAAGAAACCAAAGGGAGTACCTCCTAACCATGCTCCTCTAGAGAATTGACCGCTAGAGTGACTGGTCAAGGGTGTTGCATGAACTATGGATTCAGGCTGCCATCCTGATGACTGTTGGGTGGGGGATCCTCCTGACCATGCTCCACCATGGAATAGACTGACAGGCGGAGCCGTTCCATTGATGATGGGTCCTGACTGCCATCCAAATATCTGCTGGTTGGTGGTTCCTCCTAACCACGCTCCATCAGGAAATTGACCGTTAGGCGGACCCGTTGCATAGACTCTGGCTCCAGACTGCCATTCCGGTGTCTGCTGGATAGGAGTTCCTACAAAAGTTTGGAAGTTAGTTCCAGGAAAACCAGTAGATGAGATATTACATGTAGGCCGAGTTAGTAATCAGGCGTTAGAGCTCTTAATCCTTTAGGCTCGATGGCTCCGCCTAGTGGCACTACTCCAAGATCTAGCCTGGTGACAAATTCTGGTGGTCGAATAGCCCTCCACTAGCGACTGACTCCTGGGGGTGCAGAACTCTGCTCCGGTTTCCGATGCCAAGGCTCCTAAAGGTAGCGAGTTAAGTGCTGGCTGAGGCTGGACCACCGTGGTGATCTGGGCCCTGAGGTCCTAGTTGTCCTTCTGCAAGCTTTCCACCACCTGGCATAGGGCGTCAATTCCCCTAATCATGCTCTGTATCGGGTCTGGTGGAGGTCATGTACTCCTTATAATGACTCATCCAGATGCTCTAGAAGACGTATTATGAATGGCTCTTGACATGATGATGATGAGAGTATTTGTTTTTGTGAGATTTGGTTATAAAAAATAATCATTATGCCCCACGGTGGGCGTCAAACTGTATTGGTAAAAATTTACCGTACCTATTAAATAATCTATGAGTGGGTTAAAGCGATCTATTCTTTTTAGCCTCGGAAAGGGGGGTTAATTTATATGTGATTTATGATAGAATATGAGCGAAAATTAAGCGAAAATAACAATGAAAATAAAGTAAAAGAAAAAGTAAAAGTAAAAGAATAACGACACAAGAAATTGGTGACGCGAAAACCCGTTGTAGGAAAAACCGTGGGGGGAGTCGGTATCCCGCCAATTCACTATATGTAATATGGGTACAAAGCGGTTTTGTCGAGCAAAGGAAATTAAGTGGCTAATGAACTTTGACTTGATAACTAATGACCAAATTATAACTAATAACGGACTTGTCCTTGATACATTGTAATTGTATGTGCCTTTTGGTATAGTTCTTGTGACAAGGTAATGATGATATGTGTGTCCCCTTCTCATATGTCCACTGGTAGTATTTATATACTTCTCTTGCCAATGTACACATTATAACAAACTCCTTATTATTTTTCTTTCTTCCTATATTTCAAGCCCATAAGTTGCATCCACAACCAACTCCACTAATTTCTCCTTAATCCATGTTTTTAGCTCAAGCTCTTTACCAATTGATTTGCACAATTGACATGGTATTCCACTCCTATCTTCGTGCATGTTATTATAACTGATTGACCGAAGCAACATCACTAGTTTTTGTTAACTACTTCGTCCACTAGTAGCGCGCCATGTGCCCCATGTAAATTGGTAAAATTTGGCCATAACAATTGGATTGGTATTAAATTTACTTACTGTCAAATGCTTAACATGTTGGGTGTATAGAGGAGGTAACTGTAACGTGTAGAAGATGAAGAGTGAATGAGAGAAGAAATGGAGCATGTGAAACAATATAAATTTCAAAAAAAAAAAGGATGAAAAGAAATCGCTATCTTATGATTCTTAACGGCACTGTGACGGAAAAGAGCACTCGGGTCTTTACCAATAAACAGATAAAGTACAGGTCCTTGTCGCTAAAAAAACCCTGAAGGTTTAGACCCTTCTTGTAGGGTTAGCTCGTTTAAATACTTATTTTATTTGATTTGATAAATTTAAAATTCCGTAATCATATACTTAATAGCTACAATTGTAATTTTCGGTCCGTTAAAATCGGACCTGACCGAAAAATTTGGGTTTGTATTAGTAGCTTTAAGTTCGATCTTCAATCCATTAATTTAATTTTTTTTGTCTTTAATCTGGTCCGATCCGATTTTGAACTGATACTCAACACTATTGACAAATCTAATGCAAGTCAAACTATAATCTGTACCACATGGTTCAGAGTATTATACTTTCTTTGTTTCTTTTAGGGTGTTATTTTTCGCAGTACGCATTTTACTCATCATTGTACACTTATGACCATTATACTCCACTTTCAAAATTCCTCCTATTTCTCTCAATTTTTTTCCCTCTTCATCCCCATCTCCTTCCACCATCAACTTTGACCACCTCTGCCACCAGCCACCACCGACGTCGGAACTTATTAGGCACCGCCGACCACTTGCCTATCTCCCGACGCCACTAACACCTCCGCGTCCTCTCCTCGTCCTTCATCTCCTTCCTTCTCATTATTCCAGCCATCCTCGTCCTCTCTTTCTTCCACCCCATCGTCGGCCGCATTTCCTCTCCCACCACTTTCATCGGCGACGCGAGCCACTATCTGTGCCGCTCTACCGTCCTTAACACCAGGTAGCCACCATTCCTCCACTATCAATTATCCACTTTGATTAATTGCTATACAAACCTCAAGCTAATTAAAAACCATAAGAAATGGAAAAAAAACATTAATTTGATTAACATTATTGCAATTAACGATTTAATATTTGTTCTATAATCAAATTATCATTCATAATTGAAGAATTTGTCTATTTTGATTTAAGGTAGGTTATCAAGCGAGAGAATTAGGCTTAGTGTCTTTTTTTAGTCAGGGGTAACAAATGGAAAATAGAAAATAAAATGTACTGAAATGAGTAAAAAATGTACTGCGAAAATAAATTACGTTTTTTTATCTTTCTATTTAGGGGAAATTCACATAAATAATCTCAAGTGTGCATCATATTCCCAAAATAATCCCAAGTTTGTATTATTTCTCAGTAATCCCAAGTTTGATATTCACTTTCTCAAAATGCTCCTATATTTACTAAAATTGTTTTCTTCTATTTTTTTTGTTTTTTTTTGTTTTTCTCTTTAATAATTAAATATGAATTATTAAATTTATTTACAATGTACACTTTTTAATATATGTTATAACTCGGGTTGCATAAGTTTGATTTTAACCCTTAAATTTGTATATTTTTTTAGACCAATTAACGTTACAAATTGAAATTTTAAAAGAGTTTATATTATTTTTATCTTATGATATAAAATTAAAATTTAGTATTCATAAAATAATATGTTTAATAAGTAAATTTAATTCATTACAAAAGAGTTATTGAGCCGATATTTTTTTTGTCTGGGTTTTAACCGATCCAAATTTGAGAGGCCGAGTCGATTAAGCTTAGTTACTTGCCTATGTGAAATATATGAATAATTCTTTAATTTATTTGTCTAATGGTCTTAAAAATTAGAAATACAGACTTAAAATTTTAATACAATGATATCATATGAAAATTTAAAATTGGAAACCGTAAACCGACGAAGTGGGGATTATTTTGAGAAAACTTGGCAAATTTGGAATTATTCTTGTGAATTTCCCCTTCTATTTATCCAGTGTAACTTATGAAAAATATCTATCTATCTATATTATTAAAGGAAGCTTTTTTTCGAGCGATTATAGAGTCTCCAACATTAGTAAAATACCTCGGATTAAAAGATAATGCTAAAAAATTATAGCTATAAAAAGATATTAGAAAACAAAAAATCAAACCCTCCAGTTGTGTTCTATATGTAAACGTAATTGATTGAAATCAAGATATAATTAAACTCTATATATTATTATTAATATAATATTACTATTATGCAAACAGAAAAGAGTTTTTATGACTTCAAATGTCTTTAGCTTGCATATAAAAGAGATATATGCAGCTTGCAAAGAACTCGATCCTTCCATCTTTCATCTTTCTCTCTATGTTTTTTCTTATTTCCTTCTATTTATGAATGAACTTTTTGTTGTGATATTGGTGTATTATAAATATAATAATTATTTGCTGACGCGCTTATGTCGGATGAGCATCGTCGCCAATACTAATAGTGCAATTTGTTTGAAAATTTCAGGTACAATATAAAGTCGAGCATTTTACAACTTTGTTTAATCCATGTGCGGAACAAATTTTCAAAATAATTACCTTAGAAAAGGTAACACACAATGTTTAACATTAAACAATTGCTTAATCCGTAAATATCAAATGCTTATCATAGGCTTTTCTTTCCATTCGTTTAACTTCCGCTTTTGATTATTTTTATTCGTGTATTTATTGAGTAGATTTCTTGCATATAGGGCAATGAGAACTACGCATCATAGTAAACAAAACAGAGTATAAAAAACTATTGGGAGGTATATAGCAATCAATAGAGTTGCGAGGTTTTATTTCTTCTTGCTGTTTTTTGTTCGTTTAATGGCGACGGTTTCAAGTTTCAACATTCCTTTCCTTTCATCTTAATTTAAGACTAAACTTTCTAAAGCTTCAGTAGAAATTAAAGCCAATCCTTATTGAAACAAAAAATCTAATCAACGAAGCATGTAATAGTGTATAAATACCAATACAACTGAAAGCTTTTACGTAAATCAGTAATTAATATACAGTATTTGTTTTCAATTCTTATATATTCTTATCGATTAATGATCTATGACTTTTTTAGTAGTTAGTAAAATCTACAGTTTATTTTGTTGAAGGGTGTATGATAAAGAGAAAAGGAAAATTCGTAGGATATGTCATAGGCCAAATCTCATATGAGTTTGTATTTCTAAATTGCAGGGTGAATGAGCAGTAATTGCAATTTATAAAGCTATAGAATTGTAATCTCGACTTTCTGTAATATTCTATATCATAATATAAACAAATTCAACTTTTAGTAAAAAAAATTGAGACAAATTAAAATACTCCGTACTCCGTACTACTTTTACTTAGACGATGCTGTATAATATTAGTGAAAAAAGGAACTACATACATACATTATCCATCTACGAAGATAAGTTTTGGTTTAGATACAACTTTCCAAAACAAGCGACTACTGCTAGAATTTGATTTAGCGTAGCTTCTTTAAAAATTTTGTACGAAGTACTCTTATGTGGAGTCTTCTTCATGATTGTCATACTTATTCACATATAATTTGATCCCTAAAAATTTAAGTCTTTTTTTTCTCTTTAAAAAAAATTAAAGAATTTAAGTTTACACAACACTACAGCTCTACAAGATAGCACAATAACCAAGAGATAAATTCATTACCATGAATAAAGAGCAGCAAATTTCCACAACGAAGGGTCCAGAAAATTGTATAAATGAAAGCTGTATTATTCTGTAAGGATGATGCGGTGACATCATTGAGACACTGACATATGCCATTATATTTCAACAGGATACAAATAAGGGAATTTAACCTAAAGTTATATAATCGGTTATAATTTTTAGGGTAGCTTATAAAAATAATATATACTTATACGTCATTTTTCACTTTGTAATTGAGCAACGTACGAGAATTAACCATACTATTATATTATTGTAACTTTGTAAGCTATTTTTACATTACTCGGAGTAGTAATTAACTTTTTTTTTTTTACCATGATAAAAATATTATGAACTTCTTTATTAAATGGTCTGCTTGATCATCAAGATGCTACTTGGTGTGATTCTTTGTTAGATCAAGATGCTCATACAGTCATATATTTTAAAGATGAATTGGGATAAGTAAGAGGGGCAAGTACAACTATGATACATAGCGGAGAAAGATTCGCGAGCAAACAAGATCACAAATATAAAAATAAGAGTTAGAAAAGTCTTTGTATAAACTCAAAATCGAGTCTTTACTTTGAAAATGGGATAATAGACGACTTGGTTTTCAACCAAACATTAACAAAAAAAACCATTTTTGTATGATAATTTTTGTAACAAAAAAAACCATTTTTGTATGATAATTTTTGTGTACGATATTGAGTCCCGACATGTTAACGCTCCGACTCCTACACCAATGACATCTTCAATTATATTTTGACATGCTTCATGCTTCTCATCTAGCATTGGTCGTGACTTCGTGAGCATACACCTCAATTTACGAGACTTTATATGAAACTCAAAGACATTAATCTTAATGAATAATTCCAAATGTCCTTAACAAACTACAAATAAGTGTTATATGAAACTGTCTCTCATAATCGATGAATGTAACGGTTTCAAATTAGTTTGGTACATGTGCTTAATTGTCAGGGTAGCATTCGATTTACGTTCATGTTTTTCTTATCTTTGGTATCTTTTCTCTTACCCCTATAAATTATTATGTATATAAAGAGCCGATTAACGATTATAATGTGATGATAGAAGTCGACACAGACTCAAAGACTAAGGAAGTCAAGACGGATTCAAAGACCAAGTCGAAGAGACAAAGACAACTAGCCTATGACATTGAGACGGAGTAGGAGTTGAGTCTTAGTATTATTCTATTCTATCTACAATGTATTTTATTAATTATATATCTCTTACCGTCATTGTTTAGGAAGTATTGCTTACATTGTATACCTATATAAGGTGACACTGATCAATGAATAATACAACATTTATTGACCTCATATTAGTTTTAACATATAATATAAAAATACACTATAATAGTTAAGGTGAAAACATTATGAGTGGAGGGTTAAAAGAAGTTGTGGACCAGGACTACTCTAACACATCATGTTTTAAATGAATCTCCTTACAAACACACTTATCCTTAAGTTATAAGTTCAATTCGGCCTCTATAAATTCAATTCAGAGTAAATAAGCTCTTATAAGTTCATTTCATATTACTGAGATAACAATAGTAGTATATCATACCAATAAAAACCAAAGAGGTTGGGGAATAAATTAAGAGGCGAATAGTTATGATTAGTGCTCTCACGATCTTTCACGAGCGATTAAAGAATCTCCAACTTTTACGAACTACCCAAGTAAATATACTAATGTTCTCCATAGTTGTAGATAAAGTTAGCGTATTAAAAATTGGATGCATGATGTATCCTATAACCATTGATATACGAAATGTGATATACAACTATTATATTCCATGTTCTAACAAATATAGTTATGCAACGCAATATTATACCATGAAAGTTAGATTGGATAAAATTAATATATAGAAACCTACACAAACACTATTCCTTAGTATGTTTATATAAAGTTTTTTTCGAGCAATTACAAAGTCTTTAACTTTTGCGAAACACTACCGAGTTCCAAACTTCCAACTATTATGAACTACCTAATTATTCTTACCCATGAGTTTTATACACATAAAGACTTGCTTATACAAAGAAATTGTACAAGTCAATTTGTTGAATTAGATATACTTTTCAAATATTCCCTACATAGAATATGTTATGCTAATAATTAATATACTCCATAGCTAATTAGATGACCCTAAGCAAGTAACAGATTTGTAAGAAGTGTTTTAGTAAATGGCTACTTCTTTTCATTCAATTCAGTTCAACTTCATTTAGTTCAGTTCATCTCAACACTTCTCATATTAAATCTTACTTCGGCACCATTCAGGTTAGCTCAATTCCATTAATTCATTTCACTTCAGCTCAACATTTATTATATTAACTCTCATTTAAGCACCATTCAATTCAGCTCAATTCCATTTAGCTCACTTCAGCTTAACTTAACTCCGTTCAGTTCAAATCAATTCAACTCAGCTCAGCTTCATTCAGTTCAGTTCAGATGAACTCTTCTCAAATTAGCTCTTACTTCAACTCAACTCAATTCAACTAAGCTTCATTCAGTTCAGTTCAGTTTAACTTCATTTGGTTCAGCCCAGCTCAATAACTCTCATATTAACTCTCACTTCAGCTTAATTTCATAGATTCAAGTTAAATTCAACTCAACACTTCTCATATTAATTCTCATTTCAGCTCCATTTAGTTCAGCTCAATTCCATTCAGCTCAACTCAGCTCCTTTCAATTCAATTCAGTTCAGTTTAGCTAAACTCTTTTCAAATTAACTCTTACTTCAGCTTCATTCATTTTAGCACAGCTCTATTCAGTTCAGTTCAGCTTAACATTATTCAGCTCAAATCTTCTCAAATTATTCTTATTTTAACTCCATTCAGATCGGATCCACTATATTCAGTTCAGTTCAACTCAATTTCATTCAGTTCAGTTCAACTCGCTCAACTCTTTTCATATTAACAATTACTTCAACTCCATTCTGTTCAGCATAACTCAATTAAGTTTTGTTTAGCTCATTTAGGCTTCATTCAGTTCAGTTCAACTTCTCTTCTCTCAGCCTAACATAACACGTGCAAGGACGAAGTAAAATTTCCTTTTTAGGCAAAACTCCTTGAGAGTATGCTTCCTTTTCATTGGTACACCAGCTCCAAACAACAGACCCGGACATAACCTGGGCATTAAATCTAATATTTTATTAAAATGAGAAGATAACGGTTTACTGACGAAGTATCATTTTACTTGGCCGACCCATAAAAAGCAAAATCTCCCCCTTCGTCCGACCGCTGCATTTATCTGTCCCTCCGACCCAAACCCATCCCAAGTCCCAACAATTTAAAAATTGCGCTGTAGAACTTGGAAAATTGACAAGACTCCATTACCGAGTAAATACTAAGCTCCAAAAATAAAATAAAAATGGAGCAACACAAACTAACTAGAATGGGGTTTACATTATCCATCGTTGCTTCTTGTATCATCGCAGTAGTGATTGTTGAATACGGTAGAAGACGGCGAAAGAGTAGAGTTTCGAATAAATCGTGTTATTTGGTTGATCAACTGAAACCACAATCTCATTTCAAGCGTGTTTTGGCAGATAATTCCTATTCTTCTTTCAAACATCTCTCTATTAATGGTATTTTGTTGATTTATTTTTTTATTTTTTATTTTTTCTTAAAAACGGAATGGTTTGATTACTATTTTTGCACTAATATGAATCATGATTTGTTGGTGGTTGGATCCGTTTTTAGATATAAAACCATTAGTGTTGTTGGATACGGTTATTTTCCGCTAAGTTTTCAACTTTTGGTCTAAAATTAGGTGCCCAAATGTTATGTCGTGTAGGAATCGTGCAACCAAAGTGAATAAGTTACTTCCAAAGTCCTAAACAAATAGTTTGCCAAAGTATTTGAGTGATTAATAATGTGCTTGTTCAGCCGGCTTGTTTTGGGTTTTGGATAGTTAAAATTCTTCATTTAGATATGGTGTTGATGCTATGGGGGATCATGGCATTGGTTCGTTTCGTGCGTGGGATGTTTTTAGCTACTTGAGTTTTTGAAAGTGCTCGTGAAGGGCACTTACGTGCTGTTCTTTTACTTGCCTATTTCGACTTTGGTAGGATCAGCATTTTGATTTTCCATGTTAATTTTCAGAATGCTGAAGAAATGAGTTTGTTTGAGGCTGTTTTTTATGACCAAAAAACAGTCTTGCATCATTTGGTAGTTAAGGCAGTATTAGAGGAGATTAGTGATGCTGCAAATATGGATTATTTTTTTCTGTTTGTCTTTTAACTCTGAAGATATATCGTCCAACTCACATCCCTACGAGCGAGAGATAAAGACATTGTTGCAGAGTCCGGATGTCAAAGCTGACATTTTTGACAAGATTGTAATGACGACAATGAATAGTTCACATGTCTGGGTAGAATCAGAGTCACAGTTAAGGCAACTTGTTGATGTATTGCGTCATGAAAAGGTATTTGCTGTTGATACAGAGCAGCATAGCCTACGATCATTTTTAGGGTTCACTGCATTGGTACAGGTATAGACTCTCCTCTCCTCCCAAATGTATTTTGTAAAGCGTAGGAAGTATGTTAAAGGCTACATTTTAATGGAAGTAATATTGAACAGATTTCTACCGAGAAGGAAGATTACCTTGTGGACACGATTGCTTTGCACGATGTCATGGATATACTGCGTTCTGTATTTGCTAACCCAAGTATTCTCAAGGTAGCTACTTGTAAAGATAAGACATCTCAAGATTATTATCTTTTTTTTTTTCTTTGGGAGAGTATAAATAATACTGTCTAATTGCTCAGTTATTATGCCTACTTGAGCAGGTTTTCCATGGTGCAGATAATGATGTGCTTTGGTTGCAGAGAGACTTCCACATATACGTGGTTAACTTATTCGATACTGCTAAGGTTAATTTTATTTGTGTCTAGCCTCGTTAGTCCAGTGCTTACTGATCCATAGTTCAAGCTTATGTTGTGTGGTGTAGTGCATGACTAAATCACAAAAGCAACTACACTTCTTTTCCATGTTACAGACTCATTCTCTTGTTGTAGGCATGTGAACTATTATCAAAACCGCAAAAATCCCTAGCTTACCTACTCGAGAGCTATTGTGGTGTTAGTACAAACAAGTTATTCCAGGTACGACCTCCTTGTTGTTGTTGTTGTCGCCGTCGTTGTCGTCTTTCATAGTTGTTTGGCTGTCATGTCGTTTTAATTTTAAATTTATTGAGTGGAACAAGCATTTCAAAAATCATGTTTGCAAGGAAGAACTGTTGAGATACCCTTGCACACTTGACTTGGTGTTTCTTTCATTTTTATATGTATTTTCTTCAACAAAAAACTTCCATTATTTTGAGCGAAAGCAAATCCAAGATTTTGTGAATTACTTAGTAATCTTGAATTTTGATATGGGAGATAACGTTGAAGTTGGTAATCCGCCTGGGAAGCTAGATCTTGTTTTGATCAACCATAAACTCTTCTGTTGGTACACAAAAGGAGATTTTTTTTGGCAATTGTAAAAGAGGGACACTAATATAGTTGTTTCTTGACCATCAGAATTAAGTACTACAACATTATTAAAACCATAAATTAAACTATGCATGGGAGTACACTCACTAGTGGAATGTTATCATGTGCGTTGCAACTGACTTTTGTGGAGGATGCAGTTTAAGGTTTCGAGCAATACTGTTTCAATTAAACAGTTTATGAGCTTGTTGATTATGGGTGATAGGAGTAGGCAAATGACTATCATAGAAAAGCTTGTGTGTCGGGTTCTCAAGCACAGCTACTGGATTCATCTCTTACTATTCATATTTACTTGTTATTGAAGAATATGGCTATATCTATCATTTTTTTTTTTTTGCATCTCGGCGTCTTCTCCTTTTTATTTTTTTTTTGACATATCTGTCCTCTTTGTAAGTATACCTGAATGAAATTACATCTGATATCTGCCATTGTCACAGCGTGAAGACTGGAGACAGCGCCCACTACCTGAAGAGATGGTTGATTATGCGCAATCAGATGCTCATTATCTTCTCTATATTGCAAAATGCTTGATTGAGGAGCTCAAATCAAAAGATAATAGTATGCTTCCACCTCTCTGCTTGTATTCTAAGTTTGAGCTGTTTGCCTTCTCTGAGATCTATGCTGCTACTATTCTATCTATGGGTTATAAAATATGAGTGATATTCTATGTTAAAACTAGCTCGAGATTGTGGAAGTGCATTAAATTAGGCTGACATATGTTTAGGAATGCGGATTGACTAATATATTCACTTATAGGTAAACAAACTGGGTGACTGGAAGAGTTACTGGGAGGTCTTTTTATGGCTACGTATTTCATGGATATTATGAAATGAAAGGATTCTTTAACGCATTAAATATGTTTAATTTTTTCGGCCTTCCTTGAATTTATCCGTTTAATGTAGTTTCCTCATGCTTTATCATCTCTCTGTGGTACACTTAGGCTCTGTTCTTTCCAACTTATTTTCAGCCTTTTCAGTTTAGTTTAGCTCTATTCAGTTCAGTTTAGTTCAGCTCACTTCACTTCACTTCAGCTCAGCTCAGTTCAGCTCAGCTCAACTACATTTAGTTCAACTCCATTAAGTTCAGCCCATTTTGATTCTACTCATCTAAAACTTAATAATTTTTATTTTTATCATTATAATTATTTATTAATATTTTTATTATATTATTACTATTATTTATTTATTATTATATTATTATTTTATTACTACTATTATTATATTACTACTTATTATATCCATATTATTAATTTTGATAAAATTATAAATTAATCATCATTATTATTGTTATTATAATGAATATTATGACTATTAAAATCAATAATAATTGATATTAATATAA